>JAQFYZ010000558.1:0-39158 GCA_034695085.1 Cylindroiulus punctatus | reverse complement strand
AACCACTGACTGCGCTCAGCGTTGCTTAACTTCCCCAGTTTTCACCAGAGTCGTACCGCTGCGCCAGAGCCGCCACACAAATGATTTTACGCTCAAAGTAAAAAGTTTTCATCATTGTTGCCACATCCTTCCATTGGCAATTAGATCTCATTGGCTTCAGTTTGGGTTGCTCATCACAATTTTCACATATTGATAGTCGAAGATAAAAAGGAGAAAACGCTAAATGCCATCATCACAGCAAAAAATAAGATTCGCTATGAAATCAACGACCTTAAGGAAAGACTGAAGCAAGCCAAAGAAGCCATAGCCAAGTACAAAGTAGACATTGTCAATCTGGAACGGGATGGAGCAAGTTTTGCACCTGTAAATTGAATAAAAAAAGTAACCAGATCAAGCAAAGTGCTGTTTACATGGATTATTAATGTTTTGTTGCTACCTGGTTTCGTTGGGCGTTGTCCTTCTGGTTGCTGTGGAGACTGCAGCAGATATTTTTGAATCGATCTGTTAGGTTGCCCAGTTGAAACAATTTGCTCAACTGTTTTTACTTCCATTACTGCCATTAATTTGCTCTTCCGAAAGAGAAATAGATAGGCTGTAGTGGCAAGGGAGTCTGTAAGTTGTGGAAATTGAATCACTTGCACATTGGTTTGCAAATGTCGGAAATTGGAAACCTCTCGTTATATTGGATGCTAAACAAAATTTTTTGGCATTTAGTAAAACCTATCACATAATGTCATAATCGATTCATAATTGATGAATTAATGTAATTTTATTTCGTATAAAAGTATGAATGTGCGTGACACAAATTCTTTCACTTGTCTGATGTATCACACTCATTCTTGATTGTCATCTTTGTAAATTTGCAATAAATTTCTATGCTTCAACTTTGTCTCTGCAATGGTTTGTGTCAAATCTTCCAGTGGCTGTTGGGTAACATCCCCCATCCTTAGTCGATACCCCTCATAACTGCAACCACGCATTTCTGAGGCGAAATTCAGAACACTTTGCAAGCTGTTGTCTCTGTGGAAATAGCCATAAATGTATTCACCAGGCGACGTTTGGATTGCCAACAAAATGTCGTGATGGGAATTTTCCTCAAATGACATAGAATCTGCGCTCAGACAGTCATCCATGTCATCAGTTTCTGAAGAATTATTTGTACCACCTGTTGGTTCATCTTTGGTCTCGAATGATTCTTCCTCGTTCAGTACTGGGAGGATATCATAAGTATTGGATCTCACCAGAGGCTTGTCCGGAAACAGTTCATCTTCTGGATGTGTAGACAGATGAAAACTCGTTTTTGGTCTTTCAGCTGCAACATTTTCATCCTCATAAAATTGTTGCGTTGTCCATTGTTCCATTTTTTCAAATAAAGACGTGCGCACGATTTCAGAGTCTGATATTTGTTTTTCGCCATCGTTATCAGTTTCCACTTCCCATATTTGAGATTCACCACCGTTCTTGTTCAGAAGGGATGAGTTAGTTAGCGATGGGCTTGGCATTTTTTCAAGAAGTGGAGAGACCAATGCACATCCTATAGAAAACATGCAGATATTAATTTGATGCTGACTTTTTAGCAATGCATGCCGAAATTGTTGCAATTAGCACAAGCATATCCAGTTATTTTTGAACTCTTTGATGGTAATTTCAAATAAACTGCTAGTCGAACTTTAATTCGGGCTCATCAGAATAAACTTTAAAACTATTGGACGATTACATGTACTGCTTATGATGATTATTAAGCTAATTGACATTACCCGGGCAATTCTAAATTGCTTTTGATGTATACTATAATTT
Organism: Cylindroiulus punctatus; assembly: GCA_034695085.1. Classification (NCBI taxonomy): domain Eukaryota; kingdom Metazoa; phylum Arthropoda; class Diplopoda; order Julida; family Julidae; genus Cylindroiulus; species Cylindroiulus punctatus. The sequence goes on along the minus strand of JAQFYZ010000558.1, from coordinate 37,361 downwards.
TAAAAATAAGCATCAGCCATTCATACATGAAATCTGTTGCAATTTCGACTTGTATTGATTGTCCACTATACTTGATAGCTTGTTCTAAAGTCATCAATTCATCATAAGAATACACGAGCATATGCTGTATTCATGTTTGCTTCAACTAGTCTGTTTCGACTAGTCGAAAATACCGAAAAAATAAGTCTGAATATATAAAATAATCTCTAGTTGGAAATCAACGACATATTTTCCATAGCATATGGCACTCACTTGAATCCATTTCGGAATTTTGGGCACATAATTCTGGCGTTTTTGTTCGGTCATTCTCGGACAGTTGTCTTAGACAAGACGCCTCCATGTTCCATAAACTGTCTTCTGAGGTCAAGCAGCCAATGGCTGGCAAGGGTTGGAGCTTGGTAAAGCCGCTATCTTCTTCGCTGGAATTGGCCCGAATAGAAATGGTCTGTATCTTATGCAGAAGGTTGCTTCTTCCCGATGGCTTTCGCCGAGCATATCCTGCCGATGATGTCTGTGGTCTGGCCAAGGCTTCATCTTGACTTAGTTGCGTTGAGATGGTGCATGGCACAGGGATTCTGGACGGCTGGTCGCTTAATGCCGATTTGAGAACTGGAAATTTCAAGTGTGCCGAACTGCAAGGTGTATCGCAAAGATGGGTTCGGCGACACACTGGACTGCTTCGCTTCCGCTTTCTAACCAACATAGGACGTGGCAGCCGAGAACTTGCGTGCAAATTGAACACTGCAACTTCACACGTATACTTCTCAGCCATTTTTCATGCAATCCATTTCGGCGCTCTGAATAGTGACCTCACCCACGTTCTCATTATGCCGCAATTAATTGAGGCTTGTTGCACGATACAGCCTACTGAGGTGTTTCAAAACCCTTTAATTTCTCCCAGCACGTTATTCCAGCAATATTAGCAAATGTAATCGATATTATTTGCCAGTAGTTTCACATTGACTAGTCAGCCAATGCTTACCTGTTGGTTTTCATGGTGATCCCATTGATTTTCTGTCCAGATAAGATTCAGTACTTGTCAGAGAAGGCCAAGACCTAATTGTGCTCACTCGCGTGTCACGGCTTTGAATAAACAAATCTCCCGAGGTAACTACAACTCTGAAAATGTTGCCAATTAGTGCCAGTATCTGAAACCTTTCCTCTTACCTTTGAATATGTTTGGGTTTACACTGGCTACTTAGATAGTCGTCGTCATGACCACGAATTACAGCCTTACTGCAATTTCTTGACGTCAGCACTAATGTAACTGCATTTTTTAAAAGAAAATATGGATCCTGCGTGCTATTATTGATGTAGTGCTGCAGCATTTCGATTTCGGGGCATTTATCAATGCAATGGGGTACTGTCACGCTAAGGTTATCTCGTGCTTACAGCCAACTTCTGACACTTCTTAATTTCCCTGCACAATGCTTAAATCGAGTTTTATGATGGTGGAGGAAGTTGGGGCTTTATGTTTTAAATTATCCAGATAAAAATCATTTTGCCATCCTTTATCGTCGTGGACTACTTTCCGATTCTCTAGTGTGCTGGCAATTTTAGGACGAACTGCAGCCCCACCCTCCCAACTTTTCCATCCAGAATCGAAATTATTTTTCCGAGACACGGCTCAACATAAAAGCTTTTAATGTTCGGTGCATTTAAGTACACATGGGAAAACATAATCAAAGTTTTATGTTAATTGGCACAAATACAACAAAACAATCCACAGAGTGATAAAAAAACTAATACGTCTGATGAAAAAACAAAATTAATTACAAAGAACGTTTCTGACTATCACATCAATTATATTCACATTTGGGCTTTTTAAGTATCTCTCTAACATTACGTTTATTTAATTTAAAGAAGATCTGACAGCTGACAAAATGAAGTTTTGTTTGCTTTCCTGTTCACAAAACATTTTTACTGGTTGTTTTTGTGCAAACGATATACCGTATAGGTTTGCAGTTGATAGCAGGTAAGATTGTCAGAACAAAATGACAGTGGTTGGGATAAGAACAGCTGGGCATCCAGTGGAAAAAAGATTTGCAAATGAAAAACGGCCAGATCTTCCGTTAATTAAAAAACGTACTGTATAATAATAATTATAATTATTCACAAACAACTGACTTAGACGATCTCTAATATGATTGTAGTCCAATTTTCATATACATGTTTTTAAATAACTCTACTATTTATTATTACTCTTTTCATTTGTTATTATTTATAGCGATATTTCTTAATACAGTCATTACCCAAATCGACAACGATGACGTAACCGTTATAGGTAACTGCAAGACCGCTAGGACGCCGTAGTCTGCTCTCCCAGCTGTCGATGCAGAATAGCAAATCTCCCTCGTAATTGAACACCTGAATAAAATTTTTGGCTTTTTCGCTGCGTGTGGCTAAAATGGTACCGTCGCTGTCTACCACTACACCTCCGTACTTTCCCTTTGTCTTACCTTCTGCATAGATTTCCCTGAGAAATTCCCCTCCCTTATTAAATATCTGAATTCTCGAGTCTGCTACCACGATGTCGTCGTTCTTACCAACGGCCACCGAAGTGATGAGATTGAACGAGCCTGCTGCACTCCCTTTGCCATTTCCCACCCTGCGGACAAGCTTTCCGGAAGGTTCGAATATTAAGATTGTACCTACGCCATTATCTGCTACCATGATGTCACCCGTAGAGTCCACGGCCACATCGATGGGTTCTACCAGCTCAGCGTGACTGAACTGATTCACCAAATGGCCATCCTGCGCAGTCATCTCGGTAACCTGTTTACTTCTCCAGTTCACCACCACCAGAGTTTCTGCGGACGGTGTCATTGCAATGCCAGTGCCGCTTCGTTCCTCCAGCCCTAGGGAGTCGAGGTGCCGCACAAACTGCAGCGTGGAATTCAACACTTTTACCCTGCTGTTAGCCGTATCCGCCACATAAACATCCCCAGTTTTTGCGCTGACCACGATGCCCACAGGCTGAGTAAACTGATCGTTCCCAGAACCCCTGCTTCCATACTGCATCACAGGATTGTTGTGCTCCTCGACGTTTATTAACAGAGGACTGCTTTTGATGCAGCGGTCAAAGATGGTGACAGTCATTGAATATTCGCCAGCTTCATTGGGAGTGAAAGATGCTGTATAAGTACCATTGTTATGATCGGTTATTGTACAGGGCAGTAAGGTGGTTGGATCGTGTGTCATGCTGGCTTTGGCACCCACTGGGTCACCTCCACTTGTTCGCAAATCTCCGTGGTAGTCTAACGTAGTGATGGTTACGGTGGCCTCTAGGTGCACGACGGCTGTATTACTCGGCGATGCAGTACATAGAGCTGGAAACGTTTTGCTTATATGGATGTTGCCAAAGTGCTCCAGCGCACTCTGGACTTCATTTATCACGTTGTTATGCTTGTACTCGTATTTCATGAAACAGTTTTCTCTGGGCTCCAAAAGAGTGGCCACCTGTTCCAGCTTGGCATTGAGATCACTGATTTTCTTGGTAATACTTCTCACTTCAACTTGATATTGCAACCCTTCACATTCCTCTTGCACTTTGGCCTTTTCAGCATTGATGAGTGCCAGCTGCTCCTGTAATACTTTTTTCTTCTCGTCCCGCGTCTTCTTGGCCAAGCCCAGCATGTCCTGTCTGCGTTTCTCACACTTATTGATCAGCTCCTGGAAGGACTGGTTAATCAGCTCGAAAGTGTGATCCACGTTGTATTCCAACTTGTGCATTTCGTGCGTCACATTATCACAGGCTTTGTTTAGCTTTCCAATGCACTGGTGCGCTTTGTATAACAGGATTTCGGACATCCGTTTTATAGCTATCGAAAATGGAATAACTGTGTGCTCGTAACTTCCACCGTCGCCATTGCCATGCTGTTCGCCCGTGCAAATGGTGCAGAAAACGCAGTCGCATGTCTCACAGAACAGCAACTCTTGACTGGGATGATTTGAGCACTTGGGAATGACTTCCCTCCGCTGTCTCGACATGAGATCCAGCAATTGGTTGACCAGAAAACTTGGTGGCAAAGCGCATACTCCACCTCGTGGCAAAGTAATGGTCTCCCTACATATGGGGCAACGAAAGGTGCCGGTGTCCCGAGGTTGGCTGCCAGCGATTCTTTCCAAGCACTGTCGACAAACCGTATGCGAACAGGCCAACAGCTTGGGAGTGTGGTCCTGGCCATCGTACATGCCTGCAATTAGACAAATTGTACAAGTTCAAATGCTGGTTGATGAATGAATGATTTATGTACATGTAAATGGTACTCAAGTGTATCTTTTGGTATTTAATCTGCAGACCTGCTGCTAACAATTTAGAAGGTCTTATCATCTTAGACACCCGAATGCACAAGTTGTGGTATATTTTTCAATAGTTCTTAAAGATACCAGAAAATCACAGGCTACGAGAATTATTTCATAGATTTCCTTTAAGTTCCAATACAAAATGCTTGACAAAGTTGCGTAAACTTTGTTTTGTATCCAATCTTGGAATGAACCCGAGTTTATTACACTAGAAACTTAGGCTGCTCAAAAGTGAAATTTGTTTGATGATTGCATATCATAAATTAACACTAAACGTAATGGTATTTCCGTGTTGATGAAGAGGAGACTTACAGATTTCTAAAACTAAAAGGAAACACATGCAAGAAAACCGAAATATATTCCTGTTGAAGAGGTACATGTACAGAAAACTAAATTTCTGTTTGGCCGTATTATTCATCATCAAAAGTATTTCAGAATTTCTAAATTCTGACATTTATTCCAGTAACACGACACATGAGTCAGTACTTACAAAGACAGGTTCCACACGTAAGGAAGCTTTCATTGAAATCTTCATAGTTGATCGAAACGGTTTCCACCAGAGTGGATGACATCATTTTATCCCGGACACGGATCCTGTAAGATAGAAAAGAAAATTCTGTTAGTAAAGGAAAGTAGAATTCTGGACATTTTATTTATGATAGGATGTATCAAAACTCACATTATCATGGGTCTTTCACCTTCCATTTTATTAATAAATTCTCAACTACTCTAGCCAGTGTGTATATGCGTGCGCGTACGTGAGAGTAGAATGTTTATCTGAGTTAGTTACTTATCTAACCCTATACGTTTCTGCATACGTCACTAGAATTGAACGACAAAAAAACTAATTTCAATCTTTGGCAATGCCAGGCTGTGGTGTTCAAAAAAAAGCGCACAATGTAATCAGCTGCTGCAATTGTGTTGGTTTTTAGTTTTCCCCTTACACCCATCTCCTTCCGCTATAGTTTACCTTGGCTCACTCTTTTATGTCAAGGCTGTTTTCCCTAGTTACATGTTAGGCCTACATTACACGATTAGATTCATTTCTATTAAAAGTGTTTGACTGGCACGTAAATTGCTCACATTTGGGTCATTTCAACATGCACTGTTTATCAGCTGGCAATGCATCCAGTATAAGGAAATGTCAATAAGATGGTGAAAAACTGCATTCAATTGGAATGATTTTCTGGAGATACAGTAGCTGCCTTGGAAAAAAGGCAACTTATTTAGTGTCTAGTGATGCTGAATTTGTTTATAACAGCCCAATTGAAAAACTTTCTGCATAAGTTTGATATGTTTTTATGCAAAACATATTGTGAAGGACGTTCTTAAAAAAATTTCAGGCCTACAGTAAACTGCAAACTCATTATTAGTCAATATGGTGACTAATTTGTTGGTCGTCACACCCTGGTCAATGTAAATCAACAATCAATTCTTACTTTAGTGGGGATGATCCTATAGGCCCCCACACCCTATCATCACCCTATTTTCTAAATAATTTTTTTTTGCAAATTTTTCTGCAGAATTTTTTCAACCAGAAAATTTTTCAATGGGGAAAGCGCCTCTAAACTCCCCAAAAAAAAGATTGAATTGAACTGAAAGGTTTTATTAATGAGACTTAAATTAGGTGTATGCAATACTACGCATATGTGGGCAATGTTAAAATGCAAAGGCGAAGAAGGTGAAGAATGAGCAATATTATAACAGTAAATTGTTTGCATCTACAGCGTTGTTTTTATTAATGAACTACGGCTCATACCACATGTACAGTGAAAATATTACCCATGGTTGACACCAATTGGCAATATGATGCTTATTTATAACAATCAATCATTCATTATAATATGCGTGCATGGTTCAGGTTTAACGTCTGAGTAAACAAAGATATCAGAGCAAGGAGTCATGAACAGGATGTCATGTGATTTTTGGTTACATTTCATGAATAAAACATGAAACGAGAAGAAAGCAACAAAAAAAAAATGATTTCGCAACGTAAGCCTTGATCAAGCTAGCAAGCGTCCTGTACATAATTTGCATAAAAATCCAAATGTTGAGTAACAGGTCAAAGTTGTGGAACATTCCCTTCCCATGATACCTTGTGAATTGGGCTATAATTAGGGTCAGGCAAAGGGAAAATATTTCAAAGAGAAACGGGCTACTGAGCCAACTGAAACCACAGATATGAGAGTGCTATGGTAGGCCCTTAGTTTTTGAAAGAACTTCAGCCGCAGGCCTGTTTTATTAGCTGGATTTGGTAAGAACGATTATTTTGATTTCTCAGGCGGTGAACAATTATTGCATTTAAATACAAAGTACAGGCCTTTCTTGTGGCGATCAAACGTTGAGCAGATGGATTTCTCTTTGTTGTGGTGTGAATTATTTGTGATGAATGTAGACGGTTAGGAAAAACGTTAGTCACGTGTGGAGATAATTGGGAACTGAAATACTTGTAGGTAACGAATTCTTACTAAGTAGGGCGGTATGCACGAGAGTGCCACTTATCAAGTTTGATAAAAATATAACAACAGAATCAGAGCCACAGGATGTACAGTACATGCACTTTTCAGCGAGTATCTTTAATCTCAAAACAACTGCCAAGAACCTGAAGTTTCCAATTGAGTGTCGAGTGACTCTTGTCACACCATGCTGGCTTACTGGTACAGGCTGGATAGCTAGCCTCTTATTGATTTTTGATGAAATGGTAATATGCTAATGCCTTCAAATGGCAATCAGTGCCAGTGTTGCGGTTTTTTAATGTTACTGGCACGTGCTCGGGGTCGTTAACTAGCTGGAAATGGCGCCCATCCGTGGCGGTGCCAACGTACTGCCCCTAAACTCCAACGTTATCCCCTTCGGTACAAGGTCCACCCACCCTCAAGATACAAGTACTTGCATTTAGTCATGGCGTTTCCAAGGCAACTGGCCTGGTGCCAAAACCACTGTCCTCTCAGCTGTGGCCCTGGGGGTTCCGACAGTCGCCATATTTTATTATTACTGACTCATTTTTAGTTTATGGACTTGTTTTATAAACGCTGACTCAGGTCGCAAATGCAAATGAGTTTGCTTTCAAATAGGAAATGCGTTTTTTTTTTTGTTTTTTTTCCAAAGAAATCTTATCATTTCAACACATTTAAGAATTTGAATCAACGGTCTTGCAAAGAACTGCGTGCACTGCTGAGGTGGTAGCATCGCAATCTGTTTGCTCAGAAAAATCTATTTTTATCGAGGAGTAAAAAGGATTTCAGAATTTTTTTCACGCGAACGGGAAATGATTTACAACTCTGGTGTTGAAACTAACCATTCGCCTACAAGTATGCAGGCGAATTACCGGTTGCAGTTTTCCACTTTCACTCCGCATCTTCCAGAATTTTAGTGTCTTGACCTAGATGAGTTTTTACAAGTAACAAAGTATGTAAAAATGGACTGGCAAACGGCGATACTTGCATGACATGTTGCATTAAAAATAGCCAATTCTGGATTACAAACCCCTGATTTGATAACTGGGGCCTGGCTTTTGACACTGCAATATTTTCAATCCAATTCCATTTATTACCCAAGTAGATCTAAATGAAAAGGGGTTAGGTGCCTGACAATGCATTTTTACATCAAACTGTACATGTTCCACTACCTGGTTTTGCATGGGAAATGCCATGCAACATCAATATACAGTTCAATGGCTTCGACAGGGTGTCCACAAGTGCTCTTCACAAAATTATGCCCCCTTTTTTATCATGGAAATAAAAAGTAACGGTAATAGCAGCATACCATCGAAATTGGAGCACACAAAAGGTCTGTTCAAGAACTGAAACCAAAGGATTGTTTTGGTTCGATTCGTATTGAATAGAGCACAAGTTTCGGTAAATTATGTTACGATCTTGCCTCTTTCGTCAAGTGGCAACCTCTGAAAACAGTTTAGGTCAGGATCCGTGTGGTTTTCAATCGACAAGGTGCGTGTTTTTGTGAAATCTAAATTTAAAAGGCTTACCTTACGTTACTCAGCAACCTCCATTAGTACTTTTCTTTCATATTTCTGAGTCCTCTTTCGTCCCCCTTTCAAACGTCGTTCACGAAAGGTGTGTGGGGCCATTTTTACGCGAAAATTGGCGTGAAAATCGATCTCAAAGCCATGGTCAAGGCATGGTTTCATAGCCACATTTGGTATTCATTACTGTACTGAATATCACTGGGCAGTAGCAGGAGGTTGACGTCGATATAGCAAAGTCAGTGTTTTGAATGATTGTAGTTTCGTTGTTAGCTGCTGCCATCTAGTGGTTGAATTTGCATCGTCTGCTTCAGCGCAATAAAGCGGATTTTTTGAATTTCCGGTTGGCTTCTCAATATCCGAAAAGTGAAAGAAATTACCGAAAATTTGAAGTTTTTATTTTGAATTAAAAAACGGTTATATAGACATGTACCTGGGCTACACTTTACATTATACCCTGCTGCTGCCCCTTGCCATACACATATTCGAAGATGATTTTCTCCTAACTGCTCGGAAACTGGCAGTGATTGCCTTTGCCCAGGGGCAGCGAGGTAAGTCACATTTTGGTTGGGTTAGGACAGGCTAGGTTGAGCTAAGCACACAAAAAACTGAAATACGGGGGGAAAAGAACATTGCCACGTGTAAAGCATGATTCATTGAATTTAGCACTGCTAATAAATGACAGATTGCGCTAGACTTTGGGTTTGTGATCACCTCAATGAGGTTGTTTGATATATCTCTCCCTTCTCTCCCTCCCCCCCCCCCACACACGCACACATTAATAGTATTAAAAATTCTATTAATATGTGTGTGTGGGGTGGGGGTGATTATGAGCTGCAATTTCATGATCAAATTCAACTCAACAACAGTACTACTTACTGAAGGCTGTAGTTGAACATAATGCACTGCAAGGTATTGTTCACTCAAGTAAATTCATCTTCATCAATGAAAAGAAAATCATCATATTCTCGGCGCCGTCTCATGTGGTCTTCAATGCGCTTTTCAAACGCCTAAAAGTGTGATAAATAAAACTTTAGGAAATTGAATGGCATCGATTGTTGATGCCTGAAGTCGAAAAATATTTAAAATACTAATACTTTGCATGCTACTTTAAGTCGCCTGTTATTTTGGATTGCAGATAATATTGCACTTTAAATCTCCATAAGGGTATTTGGACAGTAAAGTACTTGTAACATAAAACAGGTTACGCCTCCGATGATTTAAATTGGATGTTCTTGTAATCGTTCATTATACGTTAAAATATATGAACTTGCATCTTTCATTATTTCTGCTATAATAATCACTTACATTCACTTACCGCTATTTCTTGTAAGGCCTTTTGACTGATAACCGTTTGAATTTCGCAGTCGTCGTCGCTACTACTAGTTTCACTGGTATTGCCAACAACACGTTTTTCATTTATGCTTTCCAGTGGTTTCGGAGCAATTTTTAATAACTCTCTTTGGTTTGAAATCTTTGTTGCTTGAGCATCTTCCAAATTGCAGTCGTGGAGCTTGTTTTTGTTGGTTCTCTTGAAATTCCTGCGAATATCAAGGGCGTGTGAGAAAGCTTGCAAGCGACTTATAGTTCGCCGTCTTTCGGTATTTCTGACTTTTTCACTAAATGGCAATTCCGTCGAATTTCCAGGGGTAGGACTTTGTTTTTTAATTTCTCTATTGTCACATACTGGCTTCTTGCCTATGTTGGCTTTCTTCGGAGCTCTTGTTGTTTCTTCCAGCAAATGAAACATGTCATATTCCTTATTTTTGCTGGCATAAATTCCCTTGATGGCAACATCTCGTTGCTCGTCTGTTGCCTTCAGATCGGCATCAATGGTTTTCAGTTGGGATTTCAGTTCTTCTACACGTTGTTTTGCACGAGTAGGAGAAGTTGGTGATTTTAGTTGGGTATTTTGATTTGATTTCTTGACAGGTGTCTGCATGGCCTTTTCCAGATGGTCCATCTGTTTTAAAAACAACGTCAAAAATGTAATGTTCTAATAGGCAACATACATCTACAAGTATGTTGCTACATGTATACTGCTCGTTTCATGAATTGAACTTAATCAAATTAATGCTCAAAAAGCATTTTGTTCTACGCGCGTGTGAGTTATGTTTGGAATGGAAACTGTCAGACCGGTTTCTGATAATTAAATAACGGTCAACATTTAGTCTTACCTTAATTTCCATAGAGATTCTTCTTTGGATTAAAGTTAGTTTTTTCTTAACTGCTTCTTGGTTTGTGGCAGCGTGAGCTCTGTCATATTTGTTGTCAATACTGGCAAAGGTTTTTGTCCAATTCTTTTGTTGTTGTTTTTTGTTAAAAAAAGGGAATGTTAATAGCCGAAGCATGCATTTCAAATTCTAAGTTCATTTGTTTAATTATGATATAACAAAAATATGGTGGTACTTACAAGATTACGACTTTTGGTTTTATTAGCGTTTCCATCTTCGTGTAGCTCTGTATCCGATTGGGATTTGTAATTCAAATTTGATACAAGATGGAGCTGGTCGGAATCGCCTAGGGAGCCTCTTCTTTGGTCTTCTAACATATTTCAATTATCAATTTCATTTCATTTAACCATTTCTCACCATTTCTTTTGCGAAACTATACCATTGCTGTTCGAGTTGTAATAGGATGGACTGTGCAGGTCCAGAGCTTCTAACGTACTGGTGACAGGAGCAGTGATTTCAATAGAAGGCACTTTTTTGGATTTTCTGGATCGTGCGGAAAACATCGTAGCTGGAACATATTTGCAAATTTAATCCATAATAAACAAGTACTTCTTTGTTCAGATCTACCGAAGTCTTGATAAGAGCAACTGAAAACACCCACCTGTCTGTTGGTATTTAGTCAGGCATCGGACAATTAAATAAGAATATTGACGCCACCAATTAATTGCGATGGAAATTGCTATTGACCTAATTATAAAACATTCGTTGTAATTGGGATGAGACCTGCATTTGAGATTATATTGAAGAGATCGACTGGCATTACAAGGCTTGTTGGTGTTAGCAAAACTATTGCAGCAACGGATTGGGTGAAAATTATGACATCGTCACTAAACGCTGACAGCTGTATACATAGCCAAGTTCAAATTCTGTATGTTTTCCTAAAATATAAGATTAGATAATTATTTGAATATGGAAACGACCATTTATATTGAACAGGGGGTTCAGTTTGATTTCAAGTTTACAGCTGCTAAATCTAATGGGATGCTCTGGCATAACGGCTAATGTTTCAAGATTTGGCGAACTGTTATCTTAATGACGATGGATTAAATAACGTACACATACATTTTTAACAATATTATAGACAGTGAGTTTTATTTTAGTTCAGCTAATCTTCAGAATACATTTTCTGACAAAATACCGTACGTTTCACACAGGTACAGTTTAGTATAACTTAAAAATAATGCAATTTAGAGTACAAAGTAAAGAAGAAACGGGATGTTTCTCGATGTTTTTCAAAGTCATATTATGGCTGAGATCACAATTCGGGGGTCTTAGACACGAATTAATATTTCTTATTTAGTTATTACTCAGTGATGCCGGGTACCATACTGTATGAACCAATTCAATCAACGGTAATATGAATAGTGCATGGCATTAATTTATGCAAACAATTTATTATCCTTTAAGAAAAAAAAATGTTGGTCATTATAATCAGAACCTTAATCGTAAGTGTACATGTATGTTGCACGTTGTACATGTGAACTTGTCATGACCAAGGTACATGTACAGTATATACAATGTATGAAATTGTGTAGAAAATGACACTACTCTTTCAATTTGATGACCGGTAAAAAACACATTTGAGACACTAATTCTTGGTCAGTGGTTTTATTTTTCTTTAAAAAGAAAACGTTTCGCCTCTATTTGGGTCGTTCAAATCTCCTTGTTACTTTGGCGTCCCTCCTCCTATTAAGACTGTATACGAATATACCAATTATATACCTATACATGATGTAGGAGTGTCAGAGAACATGATGTACACTTGTAGGATCATGTTTTCGAGCTGTAAATTTGTCTTGTCCTTGGCGTTAGCCACTCCATCAGTGACGCCTTCCAGTATGTAATTTATCTTTTCACAGTATAACCGATGAAGCCCGAAATATAGAGGTTAAACATTATTTATTTAAATAAAAAATAGAACTACCGTCTAAGAAATAGTATCAAATTTGTGTAGAGCACGATGAATTAAAAATATACAGGCAACGTTATAGTTATTACTATATTACAAAAAACGAGCATGTTAAATACAGATGTATACCCAGACAAGCTTAGGTTGAGAGCATGACCAATGTTAACAGCAGCTAGGCTCAATAAAATTAGTTATTGATCATAAACCAAACAACCACTATGTAAAACTTCTAAATATTATTCGGCTTTTACAAATAAATAAATAAATATGCATCCCTGTAGAGCAAAACGAAAGAATTGGGAATGAAATGTGAAAGAAAAGGATTTTTTGGAATCTTGTTTGATTTGCTCGCGCTTGTCCGTGTATCAGTTTAAATGCTCTAACATGCTTGTTTCTAACATTAAATAATGACACATCACCAGGAATGTTATCATTAATTGAGCAATAGATCGGCCTACAAAAATGGCTAACAAATATGGTAAAGTGCAATCCACGATTGCTAAATTACCATTACAGGCACACTTGATGGCATTTCAGTACAACCAATTAGGCGACTAGTAGTTTGTGTATTTTGTGTATAATGGGCTTCTTTCTGGCATTTCCTTAAACTTTCGTGTTTTATGTTCAAGGTAAGAAATGGATTACTAATGATTATCTAATTGGAAGCTAGCTAGCTAAACATTATGCGTTGGTATTAAGAGTTACAAATGTTATTTTAGTCAATCATGGTTGCAAACTGGTTGATTTTTGCAAGCTGCCTAGGATATGTGAACGTTTTGGCATTTTGCATTAATTACAATGTATAATTTACATTTAATTATGAATACTTCATGACGTCATTCACTGTTAGAACAAGCCAAGCGCTACGGAGTGTTCGCGCGACTTCTGACGTAAATTTGCGAGTGAAGCGTTACAGGGCATGTTGAAGTCTTTACACATGGGACCAGGATTGGCTGAACAGACAAACAAAAATACTTATTGTTTTCAACTTTGTACGATCGATGCATGAGGCCACCTCCAAAAAAACCCGCGAGGTTTCCAGTTTAAGCTAACTTTAAAGTTTTACATTATGCAAAGTGGGTCAAGTGCTTACAGGCAGCAAATTGTCCAGTATAGTGGAAACCGGCTTTCACTTGAGCTTCCAATGATGGATGTGAACCGTTATTAAATGGGTTGGCCAAAAACGCTTCTCCTCCACTAATCACACTGAAAAACAAATAAGTTGAAAACTTGAAGTCTCAACCTTGCGTCCATTTAACACATGGAATGATGATAAGTTTCGAAAGAAACTAAGCTCCTTCTGATATGATTTTTGGTTAGAAATGAAGCGCGTTTGATGGGTTGATGGTTATTCACACCTTATCAATGCATAGTTTCCCTAAACATATGTTGGTACACGCTGATGGTAATTTAAATGATGGTGACGCTGATGGTGAAGAAGTTCAAGATGACGGTGTCCATGGCATGTATGAAAACGGCAAAATAGCTGCATTTTGTGGATGATCGAACGAACCATACCTGAAGTTATCAGTTGTTGGAAATGCAGAATGGTTCCATCCATTGTCTGATGGTCTAGAATGAAGGTTGGCATTCCACGTTGGGTCGGTTGACGTCACCGCAGTCGATATGGGTGGGATGTGGTGGTGGTAGTCGGAAGCTGTGGCGTTATTTACTGCTGACCCAGCATTGGAACTCAACATGTTCAGCATCTGATATGAGTTAAAATTACTAGTTAGTGAACATCTATTCGTGTACATATTTTTCTCGAATAATGTTCGCAACTTATGTAACGACTCCGATAACTCTAACCCAAAACCTAATTTCTGACACAGCTGCCCCTAACTGCAGGCAATCAATGCAAGCCAACGAGCAGTTAGGAAAAGCAAACTCATTATGTGTGTTGTGTGTAAAGTTTTTTCCCACAAAGCCAACCCGGCCCGTGCAGGATAATGAGCTATCTATTGGAATATGTCAACATTCCGACCTAAATTTCATGGCCTTGTTTATATAGACTACATGTACAAAAGCATGACAAATGTTAAGAATTTGGTCTGCAGGTTATTGCTTTTATAAGAAAGCTCACAGAACTACCAGTACAACTACTAATGACCACTTTTGTCACAATATACATTACCTGAGAGGATAGGGCCCCGCTGGAAGAATTCATGCAGGATTCTCCAAGAGCTGAATAGGACGTGTGTGCGGAGTGGCCTGCACTGCTTTGGTGCAAACTAGAGTTGCTCAATGGCTGATGTGTTCGATGCCACCCAGAACTGTCACCTACAAGTGAGAACATTTGACAACTTGAGCATACAAATCACGAAAGAGTTTGAACGTCTAAATAACTCTCTGGAAAATATTCGACCCTATTATTAAATAAATGAACTTGTTGCCTATGCACGCGTTCTTGTATATGGAACAACACACCCTGGATTTATAGGAACGTTAACGCGAAGATGCTGATCAATCATCTTTTTGAGGTCACTGTCTGTCAATGTCAATTTTTTTTTCCAATCAAAGAACTGGTTGTAATTGGAATTGTGTGCAAGGTATAGGCTATAAAGGTTTGATTGATGTAACAACTTTACACGCATTTCCTAAGATAGATATTAACAAGGTATTGATGATTGATCTTTACTGTTTTACTCGTTGAACTGTTTTCATTTTCTTCATTACTAGTTGGGTGGTGTAGCAATTTTTAATTATTTTCATGATTTGCATCATACCATGGTGCTGCAAAGAAGACGAGGCTCCTGTTTCGGTCATGGCATATGGATTTCCAGCACTTGGATAACCCATAGTCAATGGCAATGCGTTGAATGCATTCATTTGCTGACTTCCCATTTGCTTGCGCCATCTTGCACGACGATTGCTGAACCACACCTGTAAAAGAATCGCAAAACAATCACATGAAATCATGATGACCCTAAGCCACATTGTACACTTGTATATCTTTGAT
This sequence comes from Cylindroiulus punctatus, assembly GCA_034695085.1. Lineage (NCBI taxonomy): Eukaryota > Metazoa > Arthropoda > Diplopoda > Julida > Julidae > Cylindroiulus > Cylindroiulus punctatus. Next base: position 21,972 of record JAQFYZ010000558.1, on the reverse strand, counting down.
CCTACTTGCTTTGCTACCAATATTGGCATAATGTAAACACACCTGTACTCTGGCTTCTGTTAGTTTGGTCCTTTGAGCCAACTCTTCCCGTGTGTAAACATCTGGATATTGTGTTCTTTCGAAGGCCCTTTCCAGTTCTTCCAACTGTTCTGCTGTGAATGTGGTCCTGCTTCTTCGCTGCTTTCTCTTCAACGTCAACCCCGGTTCGGATTCCGTATCGGAGTCTTCGTTACCACTACTACGGCCTGAAAAGAAATTCAATCAAAGTTACAATTTTGGGGCTCTGTAATTATGAACACAAAAAATGTTTTCTTGGATGTCGCTTGGCATTATAGTTCATCATTACTCTGGCTTCAATTGGAACCCTTTTAGTTGAAAGAAACTCCCAATTTCTTCAGCTGGGTAATGACTTTATTGATATTTCTACTTTAGCTGGTCAACTCTTGTAACTTTGTAACTCTCGTAAACGTTTTTCAACACAGCAGCTCAAGCATCCAAATTTGGCAATTCAAACTCAACCGAACTTTCAATTCTTAAAGTCAATGAAATTATTTTTCAAGCTGAACAAAATGCTGATATATGACAGCTCGCAAATGTCGTCTTGCAAATGCAAACCCTATTTTTGTCAACAACAACCCTGCTATGTACAGGAGGAGTACTGCTTGATCTTCTCCGTAAAAAAATACTCAGATGAGTGGAATTCTTAGATTTCCAATGCGTTTCAAAGGTCAGCAACTCCTGTTTCTCACTTGATGTGTTAAGCTCGTCTTGATGGAAGCGACCTCAGGGGCACCCCATGATACTTCACACCCAAGCATTGCACGTTCTTCACCACAAACCCATCATTACGACTGACGTGCACAGCTTGAGCTTACAAAGAGTCACGAATGCCAATACTGGTAATCTCAACTGAGCGCGTGCATCTGCCACTTTTTTATCATATGCCCTGAGCCCAAATTAAAACATGCTAGTTGATTATGTTACAATCTTTGGTTTAAGCAGCAGGAAATGATTTCGATCACCTTATCTTCACCATCCTTCTTTCACATTCGGTGGTATGTGCTTGCAGTTCTTGCACTTTTTTCTAGACTCGCCTTGTGTGTGTTCTTCTGTAACGAGACATGGAAGTCCCGCCCTTGGTTCGTTTCTGATTTGATGGAAAGCCGAATTTCGGTTACTTACTAAAGGGCATCGCATCCTGCATATTGATCAATCTGTTTGTGGCCATGGTGGTGCGAATATAAAGTTGAATAGAGCATATGTAGTGCGTTTCGAATGTGCACAAAATATTGTATTTCTGCCCCGCTTGCGATGTGTGATATCCAGAATGGCACATGCCCTTCTCCTTTTTTTGTGTTTAAAATCAATGTGAAATTTAAGGCGTTTGAATAATTTATTTATCAGCTAAACCGCCAGGCCCAATCGTTGTGCACATTTTCAAATTGCATTATGGCACTTGATTGCTTGCAAATATGAAATTCGACTTTTGATTTGCAAGTTTATGGTCAGTTTGCAGATATTTTCGTAAATATTTTTCGGAGGTTAAACACGTTGTAAGACTTAGAAGCAACTACTGTAATCATTATTCTGCGTTAAATTGCATACTGTCATGCATTTCTTGCACGCAGATAGGTTTCCAACATTTCACTTGGGTCGGCATGGTGTTAATTGTCGAAAGATAAACAGCAATTACTCACACGAGCAGATGATAAAGTGATTACGAAGGGGTTTAGGGTGTAATGAAACGCCTTAATAGCTGGGATAAATGCCATTCACGCATTTTAATTATTGTTTCTCGAATTAAAATTAAGATTAACCTCCTTCAACTGTGCGGCCATCCTGCTGGGCGACCACGGAGGCTGCAGGAAACCAATGGGAGAGTTTCCTCGTGCAACAGGTGTTTCGTTCTTCAACAATGAAAACTGCCCCACCGGTGTAAATCAATCACTTTCACCTCATAATTACACATAACAAAAGGGAATTAATGTTGTTTGTTTGTGCAACAGCATGAAAGTGGCCCAATCGGAGCTGTCTCGTGTTGTGAATTGGCCATTTTGTTCTCAACAAAATGTTCCGTTTTCCAGTACATGCAACAACTGTACTGTTGAACAGTGTTGTTCAACCGAAAACTTCCGTTATTGAAACGGCCGTTTTTGGTATCAATTTTAAGGGCACAAAGGACGAATTTGGCATATGTATCTGAAATATTTGTTTGTATTATAACGCACGCGTGTTCGTGAATTGAAATAATGTATGCCTGTGGGGGCTGAATACACAGACGGCGGCTGATCAAAGAAGTTACGTGGTGCCAAGTGGTTACTCTAAACGTGACTTTTACAATGCCAGCAAATATTTCGTCCGCCACTGCTTACGTCATAATGCCACTCCTGGTGAATTAATGAGCGACCCCCGAGGAGACGTCCACCAGAAAACATCCATCATTCGGACAGCGGTCTAGTCCAACAACTCGCATGACGTCCATCCAGGCAAGGGCAACTTTTTAACCTAAGCGCTGACAAATCACATTGTCTTCACAGTTTACTTATGCAATAACATCGCCCGGACACCTTACCTAATGCAAAATGAAAATGCAGTTTTTTTTCGTTATGTGTTTATTTATCTGGGACCTAATTTCCAACGCAGCAAGCATGCGGCGGCTAGTCTATCGCCATCCATTATTTTAGTGGAAAAAAATCCCTTAGTACCACATGTGCTAGCAACGTTACTCAATGTTTGATAAGCTGGAAACGCATTCGAGTTCATAATAGAAATGCTAATTTCGTTCATGGCCGTTTTGTTAACCACTACTTTTTCGAAGCTGTAGGTGTGGGAGCACATACTGTAGTGCTTGCAACATGTTTTCTGGGGATTTCTTTGGAAGAAAAATAGTTAAAATGCCAGACTATACGAAAGCGGGCTTCTCCTAGCGGCCCGCAGTTTCACTGATAGTTGGGTAGCTGAATGAAAAACTTACGTTTTAGTTCAGATTACATAGGTTAGGTACAAGGAAAACTCAAAATAACCAAATAGGTAAAAATAAATAAATTCCAATATTTACATGTACGGTACAGGTGGCATTCTTGTACGCTACATGTTTATCAAATATCCTTATAAAATACACCCCCAGACTTGTAAAACCTGGAATTGTCAGGGAAATTTGAATGGCCTCACGCGTCCGGAAATGGATTTTCTTTTAAAAAAAATGAACATTTTTGTTCCATCGCTTATTTAATTAGATGTTTTTTGCATTTTTAGTTTTTAAGGTGGTCAGGGAAATTTATTTCTAACCTGGAAATTCCGTGGAAAAGTCAGGCAAGTTAAATTGAATGCTTGGATGAGATAAGGTATATGAGCCCACCTGAAAAGCTAATTCTAGAAGACAGAATATGGCGATGAAGGTAGCAAGTATGTGCAAATACACCTACATGTACAGCCGTAGTACAGATTCCAATTATTTTTTCCAATATTATTAGATTTATATACGTTGCGAAATATGCTTGGTTAAACACACCCCATGCAGCTAGCAGTTATAGTGGCCAAGTTCTGCAGGGCCATCCCGGTTGTAAGTTGTAGCGTAACCAATTTTTTCTTCAAATTCGTTGAGATTCGTTAAGCAAAAACATTTTCGCTCATCAACACGTTTTCATTGATGGAATTTTTTTTGTATTCAAATGCGCGTTCGCCCGCCCAAAGTGATATATGAAATGCCATGAACGGTCAGAACGGATGTCCATTCTTCGATCAAAAGACCTCGTAACAAGGCATGTCTCGGTTAGTTAACCTTTGGAGCAACTAATGAGATGCATGACAATGTTTATTGGTAGTTCGTATCTTTTTCCTGCATGCTATGGCCCGTTAGCCATTAGACCCCCCTGGTTGACGGCAGGTAGGGGGCGCTGCCAAGTCCCCACCCGATCACTTTGATCAATCGGTGTCTCAAGGTGTATGTACAACTCATTACACCTCATTTTGATGCCTCGTTTGTCCCCTTTTTTCTCGCTTTTCTTTTCATCCCCAAGCCGTTTAGTCAAGTCAGCTTGAAGTTGGCCCGGGGTCCTCTCGATGCCGAAAAGCTAGATCTTGGCGATGAGGATAGCGCATATTCATTGCTAGCGAATCCATCATGTGGTTGGGGGGACAATGTCCATACATCATCATTGGCACGTGCTTTTTAGGGGCCCCCCACACGTAATCAACGGGTACCACCGCAGAGTGGACACATGTCGGGGGTGCGTTTTTTGTCAAAGAGACAAACCGACTTTTTAACTCGTGGGACGCCCAACCGACTCCCAAAAATTACACATTCGATAATAGGAGTGATTGGCCATTGATTTTTGGTGCCTGGTTTCCGCCATTGATGAGGGATGAGAACTAGAAAATTTAAGATTGAATTTGAATAGGATCTATGTTCCAATCGTATGCTTTGGAGATAAACAACAAATATCGTATACATGTAGATTTTGTGTTGAACATGGAGGAAGCACTATTATTGAAGTACACTTTGTAATATTGTTAGGCTTGATTCAATAATCATGTTGCACCGGTACTTTTTTGCATTTTTGTTATTTTCAATTTCAAGTTTTCAATTTGAGATGAGAAAACTGTGGCCGCCTTATGCTGGTCATTTGAAAGTGGAAGCACATTCAAAGATGCCATGCATACTATAGTTGCAACTAATGAAAGCCGGTATACTTTGGAAATTGAATGATGGGTCCGCTTTTGCGTAAAAACATCATACCGTTCCTCCTTTTTATATTTGTTGTATTTTTGTTTCTATTTGGTGAGACATGAAAGATATACATAGAGATTATAAAGTCCCACGTGCGTCATTACATAATTAACCTGCTGACACTTCCTTTGAACCAGATATAAGAAATAATACTAAAAACTTTTCAGGTCTACTTATCCCAGAATTTGTTCTTTGTAACTCAAACAGTTCTTTTAACATTTTTTGTGTGGAAGGATTATCATCACCCTGTATTCTTAAGCATATCTGTAAGCGCCATGATCCCCGATTTGCGTATTTTAAGATCAATAAGAACTAATTTGTAACAAAGTTTTTACCGACAAAAATATAACTGTCAACGGTAAATGGAAGTATGAATTAAGTTTGTCTGATATCGCTTCAAATCTTGACATCTGATTGATCTCCCATCAAAGTAGTACAAGCACCCATTACACTTGTACTACCATAGCGGTACTACCCACAGGTACCCATGCAGGTCATGCCCAACAATTCGCGCCAAAGTTATTTGAAAAATGTTGATCACCTTGCGATATCGTGTACTATTGCAACGAAAAATACTTTAGTTAGCATAAGCAAATTAACTCTTTATTCTTGTTTACATGTAGCTGAAACTGGTTTTACACAAGCATTCAATTTAACTTTTATTATTTTCAGGCTGATTCATCCTCTGAGATTTGGCATTGTGCGCGTCGTCGTGTGATAAATGTCGTACAAGAAATCTGACAATATCGCATTTCCATGTGAAAATTACTAAGACTTTACAAGAATCATGGTGAGTTTCACATAATTTTTCTCTAGTAGACAATTTGAAACTTTCCAGCCATCTGTATTCATACTGTACATACCACATGTATACTATGCACGTACTATGTCGAATTACCTTTTCGTTGTCAGAAAAGGCAAGTTTCTAAGACAGTTTTAACTATAAAGGTTTAAATGGAATAACAGAAACCTCCATAGCTACTTACATTTATTACGTGAAATTATCTTAAGTGTAGAGTAGCGGAAGTCCACAATTCTCCTTCAGGCACTCATGAAGACTTAAGTACATGTCATGTATTGTTTGTTGATAATGCTAATTAGTTCGCCCAATTATTAAGTCGTGCATGTGTGAGTCTCGAATCACAAAGCACTATGATATAGGAATCGCATTTACGATCGGATATACACTGTACCTATAAAGACAGATAGCTTGAAAAAACACTTTGTTCAGTGAGTGTGCTTTTCGAAGCGTTATGAAGGTGAAATTGATTTAACGGTTAATTTAGAAAGGAGTGGAACTTATTTCCTAATAAGAAGCCATCACTTCTCACTAATCTGCCACACTCCCAATAACTTGCATTTTTGGTTAATGGCATCTGACAAGTATGAAATTGGCGAGCATAATCGGTGGGTACTGCCTTCCGATAGAATAGAATAGAAATGCAACGGGGAAGTGCTGGTGTATATACACTGTACATTTACATGTAGCACTGTATAATATTGCAACATCCTCTGAGTATCGTATACGACATATACATGTACGAGCTCGTACATGTAGTTGCAATTAAGTTATCCTCTACCTGCAAACTTTAAGAGACACTTTAAGGACAGTAGTTTATATCTCAGGACTCATGCAGTTATTATCTTTGCGCTTTTGTAGCGTGCATGCCTCTTGTCATCTAGCACAAACTTTCATTAAATGCAATGGCAGGCCCAGAACAATTGAATATCATAAGCTTCTTGAGTATATTAAAGAACGTGGCATCGGATTCATTTAATATAATGGTCTGTAAGTATCGCATAATAACTAACGAAATGCACCAGGAAACTGTTATCAACAATTTTAATAGTGCAAAGAATAGCTGGCTAAACTATATTCAACTCCGTTGGAAATAAATACTCATTAGTCCGACTATTGTGCGGGTAGACTTATTTCTTTGGCCAACCACTATGAAGGAAATGAGAAGAAAGGCGTCATCTAAGAATAATAATAACCTGCTGATTTGCTTTCTTCAGAAACAACACGCATTCCCCCTCTTTTTAGATCCCTTGCTTAAAATAAATTTTCTGAAATGTATCTTTTTTTTCATTTACGAAAAGTGTATAAGATACCTGGATTATGCACTTCAAGATGGCCGCCATGATGCAGAAATTGCTTAAGAATTTTGTGCATCATTGTCCAGTTTCCGTAGTTTTATTCATACAGGTATTGGAATTTGTTTTTGCTATTTATCGACATTCAGACAGTTTCAGTTCAGTTTAAATGGCCTCGTGAAAAGAGGATATGACCATACATGTGCATGCATGATCCATATAGGAGGCAGTTAAGGGCAAGGGGCCGGCCAAATGCGGCACTTAGCGCCGAATTTTTGGGGACCTGTTGGATTCTATTTCTTTGATGATGACATAAATCAGGTGCAACAATTTTCACTTTGAATTTTCCACTTATGCTCGTAAAAAGAATGAATTACACCCAAGAAGAATGCATTGAAATATGATATAAGAGCAAAATAGGTCCCAAACGCGGCTCGTGTAAAGGCAATGGACCTACAACTCCAATACCCCACAGGTCGGCGTTTTAGTCAACTCATAGAAAGCATAGAAAGATCAGGTAAAAGGGATAGAAAGGAAAGGGCGGGGAAGCAAAAGGCCACTGAGGCAATGGCTAACTTCAAACGAAACCGCCGCCCGCCCTATTTAAAAGAAGTTCTCTTCAAATATTTGTCCAAGATATACGTAACCGTTTGATAGATTTTCTAAGTTACCTGTGCATTTCAGTGTTCATGCAGTTGTCTATAGGACGGCATGCTGGCATGTCCAGACTCGTTAACAGTTTTTTAAAAACTTATCTTACTCTCATTACAAAATGATGATTGTGCTGTAATGCTGTGTGCAGCATCACTCTGACGAATATCTGGATCTCAAATCTGTAAAGCGGTGAGCATATCGCTACTTCGTACACTCTAAACGGAAAAAGTACAAATGTTTTGAAACTATATACACACCCTATGGATACATATGTTGATTGCACGTGTACCCTTGACATGTGTTCCCATGTTCATATTGTACCTTGAAGTACAAATATTTAAATCATTTCATCCCTTTGGGTACATATATGATATGGGGTGCGAATGTACATTTGTACCCCACAAAAACTGCATTTGTACTTTTACGGTTTACAGTGTAATGTATCATCATGACAAATTTGGACGTCCAAAGGGGGAGCTTGAATGCCAATAATTGGGGAAAACAAGGACTCATTCACGTGTATGGTAGTGTATGTACACGGTCCCTTTGACCAGTCAGTGTTTGGGCTACTGCTAACTTAGCCTGACTTCTAACAACGGCAACAACAGGTGTCGAACTAATTCGTCTAATGAAATCCAAACTAGGCCAAGGTTCCTGGACCATTATGGTTAACAGTTGGTTAATTGGCATCAGTCATCTCTCAATCCGCTCACGCTTATCGACGAAGGGCAAATTGGCTGCCATTTGGCATTTTCCCCTCTGGCAGTGCATAATGTATGTCTTTGTGGTGAAAACCTGATGGGCCAGGAATGTGACAACAATGATGAGTCGATTTGGCTGAATTGTGAACCACCGTGCGTGGATCTCACACCCCCGTGCTTGCGTGCTTTTTTTTCTTCTGCCTTTTCTAGGTTCGGGTTGCGATGGATGGACACCGTGGTGGGGTGGTCAAAGCCGACATGATTGCCCGCTGTGCCGGACAATGGCGCTACAAGCGTCGCTCACCTAGGCTCTGAGTGGCGGTGTGTTCGCCTTCACAGTCCAGGACCAATTGTTTGGAAAAATGCACACAAAAAGTGAACCACAGCGCCAGTGAATGGCAAAATGGTGGCGGCCTCTTTGCTGTTTTCTCGGCTGCCTGAACTTCTATGGGATTGAGTTGGAGCACTTGTTTGTGCGCCCTCAAGAGGGCTCTGAATGCCAGAATGGACGCGATGTGTGGGGCAGACCCGGGTGGCCCCAGCCACCATGAAACCTAGTTTAGGCCTGCTCCGCTTGAAATCTATATGTGCATTTCTGGACGTCATTTCCATCTCGTCTGATTCTGGTGCATGTGCTAATTTGTACTTCTGCTTTTGTAAAGCATTCCTACATGTAGCTAATCGAGCCCTGAAAAAAAATCGTGGACGGTTTGTTTCTTTTAAGAAAGACTATTTTTGAAGTTCTGGAAATTTAATTACTGCACACTGCAGGACGCATACGGTAGGTTAATAATGCGGTCAAATGGCAAACCTATGGTGCACCAATGGCATGCATGGGACGGGACGTGATGGACGCTAATTAAACGGGCTTTGTGTGCTGTTCATCCAAGAAATGGCATGAAAATCAAATGTGGGCCTCAGGAGTTGCCCCTGTGTATTTGCATATTTCAATTGTGTGTACAATGTGGTGTTGGAGCCTGGAGACTGCCCCCATTCCGAATTGGTCATTTATTGCCGAGTTTTTTGTGCAACGTTGTTTGCTGGTTAACATAATTGCGTAACCTGGTGGTCTTAGAAATTTTGCACAGAGCATCCTTGTACAAAAAGTGATAATACATGTAAAAGGTAATTAAATATTCCGGTACATACATGCATGTGGTGGCAAGTTGCGTTAAGGATTCAACAGAAAATGATAAATTTTTTATGGAAAATAGGACACTGATGCATTAAAAGAGTTGAAAAAATATTCAACCTTAAAAACCAAATTGTTTATTTAGATTATCCGTAATTATCAGATCATTTAGAGGGCTAAATTAAATGTATTTTATATTTACATCAATACATGTATACGAAATGTGCATATATTATAAAGGATATATAATTTACGTTGGCTACATGCATGGTTTAGCCCCTGTACAGTATATGCATTGCTATTTGAAATACAGTACATTAACATACATCTGTGAAAGATACATACAGTATGAGATTTTCTCACAAATTAGGGTGTGACTTGTTTCAACCCAGTGCATGGGCAAGGTCTATAGCCAAATATTTGAACTTTACGGTCTGCAGACATCAAAAATCATCGTAACGTGGTTTATGGATTTGGTTAGTGCTTGTACTGTCTGCTAGTCACAAAGTGAATGTCACGAGGGTCTTTTACAGTACACCGACCGAGTAGGGCCCAGCCCTGCAGCCTGGGTCCAGCTTGATACACTAAATACACAAGTGAGTCGGTAGCTTTACAAATGTTCGTCAGTAGTGATAACCGTGAAAATTGGTTCAGGAAAAGTTAAAAACAGGCTTTCTTAGGCCCCTGGGAGGAGAGACGACAGCGCGACCCTGCATCCAGAGCTACCCAAATGTCCAATATTATTTTCAATGATGGTGACGCCATCGAAGTCATTTCATGAAAGCCAGATTTTTCATACATGCATACACTCAGTTGAAAATGTGAATAACTTTAAACTGGCCGAAAAGATTTTTTTTACTCAACCCATAGTATGTTCTATATCTGATGGCAGTGCAACAGTTTAAGCTGAAAAGACCAAAATGCGTCAAAGTGTGTCAAGCGGGAACATTGGAAGCGAGGAATTATGATTTTACGCATAACAATCTGCTGCATGAAAACAATTTTTGGAATTTTCAATATGTATGACGTTTGATGGTAGCATGGTAAGTTCTTTGCAAGGGGTCCTGTATAAGTAGTGAAGCTAGTTTCCAAGGAAGCACTTTTTAAGTGGCAAAACTTAAATCTCAAATTAAACTGTGATGAGGATTATTAAAAAAATTTCTTCATCCTTATTGTTGAAATATTTACACATTTTTTAATTTTTAAATTTGATTCGGTTTTTCAAACTAATCATTTGGGACTGTATACAGCATGTGTCTGCTGCAGCCATGTAATGTAACCACGTTAACCGTCGATAATAAATGGCATTCAGAAGGGGAATTCAATATTCCATTGCACAATCGGCGATTAGTATACGTTCAGTTGAACGCTTTTGTAAACGTATCCCCTAATATCAATTTAACTGCAGATTCAAAAAACTTTCCCAAGCATGAAGCCCTCTCCGTTTCCGCCATCAGTAGCCATCGATAACAGTTCAGGAGCATTAACTGATTTGCTTCGGTGTTTTCATAGGTTTATATCATAAGAAAATGTTATACAAAATCCCCATTGCCTGGTGGCTGAATTTATGAGCGTTTTTGTAGACAAAGTATAATGGGCTGATGATCAACGATTGGAAGCAGCTCGTTTAACATGCATAATGCGTTAGCTATAAAAAGGATCGACTGATTTGCACATTTAAGGGTATAAGCTTAGTCTATTGAAAAAGTAAAACTAAACAACGCCAAAATTATGGACATTAGGAAATCGTAGTCTCTAGCATTGAACTCATTAAAACATTGTCAAGAAAATACTTGTATGTTAAAAGCAACTGAGTGTTCTGATTCCCTGTACATTTGTAAGGCAAATTTGGGTTAATTTATAAAATATATGCACAACGGTAGTGATCAGAATTATTTTTTGTAACGGACTCCAGCGTATACATCGCACTTCTGACACGTATAACAAATAGAGCTGGGAAATGTGTGTAACACAATAGTCCTCACTGGCTCACTTTTAGATTGCAAAACTCGTTAATTTCTTGCGGAGTTTTGTGACTTTGAAATTTATTAATTTTACAAAGTTAGTTTTGACTGTTACAACAAGGTGAAACATCTTGAAATTACAATTTAATTTTGTATCTTCGTAGTTACGAATATTTTCATTTTGCTATTTAATGAAATACAATAGCAGAGAAATGGTAGCGGGAAAACATTTCCATAGCTTTTACTCTGCTGAGAAACAGAATTTATTAATTTTATAAAGTTGAAAAGTCAAGAACTAAAGTTAGCCAGAAGTTAATGAAATGTTGCTATCTGAAAGTGAGCCAAAGAGGGCTTTTGCTTACTAAAATGTTTTAATGAGAAGTTTGACAATGGTGAATAAAGTGGTAGAATGTAGACAGTTTTTCAACTTATAAAAGTCTTTCAGGTCGCATTTTTTCGATGTGTTATTGGCAATACTTTAACATCACTACACCTCGACTTATTTATTAAGTGTTCCGATGTTCTCTATACAAGGTAGTTAAGAAGATACCGATATACAAGATAAAATAAATAACATTTGCAATTCCATATATCATCAATTTCACCTTAATTGGCATAAGTGTTTGTATTGGAAACCTACTTGCCATGGCCTTATGCATGACTAGTCATGACTACCGAATTGTCATCCAATTTTATCCATATCCAATAAGTTTTCAAATTGCAAGAAATTGATGTTGATCATAATTTGCTGCAGCTTGCTTTTTTTTTCTCGCCATGTCATATCTGCTAAAATGGACCATTAGAAGTACACTTACTTCTTCAAGAGTTGGTCATGGTATGACACATGGCTATTTCAACAACAATGCCTGATAATCCGCGCAAGTAATCAAGTGTTTTGCTAAAATGTAACAGCAATTGGTAATGGGCCACCAAAGGACTGGCCCAGTGAAGGCTGGGTCCTGTTCCTGAATGTGGGAGCGATGAAGTTTCATATAAAGGACCCACGTTTTGATTGGCTCGTTTAATGCCGATTTTCTCAATGAAGATCAACGGGATTGGGTGGATGGTCTTTGTAGATATGGTCCGTGTATAAAACGAGACTGGCAGGGTTTGTTTGATAAGCGGGTTGGGGGAATGGGGGTGCAGAAGGGGAGGGAAGGCTCCATGTATAATATCACCACCCAAAACTTCTGAGACCTATAGTCACCATCCCGTCCGTTTGACATCCCACGATGAGACTATATGTTGGGGAGACATTGGGCCTTCTGGGGGAGAAGCAGTCTGCCCAGGTGCCCCTAAATGAGCGTGACTGTGACATGAAAGCAAAGGGTATGCTGGGAAGATGGCGGCCGTCACGGCGCATCAGGGCCCTCATCATCATATGTATTGTCGCTAAAATGCATGAAAAGCTTTAGAATTTTCCTTGTGAGAAATATATTGTACCAACGCGAATTTATGATAAATTATAGCTGAGAGTGAGGAAAAGCCAGTAAGACTGTGAATGAAAATTAAATGTTCCCTTTGAAGAAAAGTGCGAGTCGGGATATCTGTTGACAAGCTGCCCATTGTGCTCCGACGTATCTCATTGGATGGAAGCCGCTCTTGCTACCAGAATGGCCACCGAGGTCCATGGCGCTAAACCTGCCCATGGATTTCTATTGACATCAACTCAGGCAAGCACACCATGCAACGGGCATTCAGGCCCAAAATCCATTGTATGTCCGGCGTAACAGCCATGTCTGCATGGCTTAAAAGCCATAATTATAGCGTGGCAACTCGCGTTGGGTCATGTGAGTTTGGCACATTGGGCTCCAAAATGGCCATTGCCAAACTGCACGGCACACAGAACAAAAGTTCAAGATCCCATATAGAGAATCATTGGGAGGGGGGTCGAGAGATTGAAAAATGATATCGGCCCCTAGCTAGGCTGCTGAAATGGTGATTTCAAAGGCATACAGTCAAAAAGGGAGAAATATGGCTCTTGTAACTCATCAGATTTGAAACTCAAATTAGTTGGACATTGACAGCTGGAAGGTGAGGCCATCTCGCTTCATGTGGCACGTGTACGCTGGTACCGTCAGGCGAGGAAAATTGGGACTTCACACCAGTCCACTACCATGGACCCTAGGCCCAAAACAACCTATAGCCATTTTTTATGATTTCGACTTGCACGCTCAATTTTGGATACGCGAGAAAATCACAGGTCGATTGTCCTGCAACGAAGATATTGAATACAAAAGCGTGGCAACCAGGTTTCCCCAGATTCGTTCTGTCTAACAGGCCAAATGGTTTTAATGGTGCACTTCACCAGGGACACCCCAAATATTGTCCTCCTCTGTTTTCTCCGCTTGGAGAGCGCAAGAAATCAGCTTTCACCACGGCTGGCCGATTCGTTAGGTGATACAAATTTAAACGTTTAATGCAGAGCCGTGGAGAAATACTGCATGGAATTTTTTTGGGGGTTTCTGACATTCCCTCATCATCATGTACGCCACAAGTGTCCAGACCTCTCCTGCACGGCATGTACCACGGCCATTCTAAGTAAGGAACGAATTACTCGTGAGCAGTTTATCTCAAGAAATGAAATCCATGGATTGTCCACTCCAGATTTTACCCAGCTTCCCAGAATCTTGCCGAATCTGTCATATGTGACTGACCCATGCCTTCATTTAACGACTGCACTGTAAACTATCATGTCGCTGTTTTTTGTGTCAGCCAATGTCAGTATTATAATATGAAATCACTGAAATGCTATAACGTTTTGGCTAACATTTTCAGTTAAACTAAAAGTTTTCTGAAATCGAGCATGCATTTACAGGACAGAAAACACGATTTTGGTCCTGTGATAACATACAGGCAGTCCGGCTAAAATACATGTATATTTTTACGTTATGAATTATGTGAGGAAGAATGAAATATTTTAAATTAATGAATTCTTTAAATTTTTTAGTTTTTTCGTTTTACTTCGCGAAACGTCTAATTAATTCGTAAGTGCCTTACCTGTAGCATTTTTTTGAAATAATCGACCCTCAAATTCTTATGCCCTAACTTTATATTATGAACATACACTGTATGCTATGAAACCCTCTATACTCGTCTCTGTGCTCTTTAGCAAGCCACCTACTCAAATGGTGAAGCAGCGCCAAATTTAAATCGTCTAATCACTTCATCCGCTCCATTTATAAGGCACTTCGTATTATATGGCAGTTTAAGTTTAAATATGTTTGATCCTGTGGCTATACTAACAAAATTGCTTCAATAATTATTGAAGCAATTTTGTTAGTATAGCCAATTCCTTGATGCAACAGGATCGTTGAACCTTAGGATTATATTCATCTTCTTCTGTCAGAAATGCATTATTATCATCACATCAGTTGTCAAACTACGATGGGGTTTTAAAATCGTGACATTGTGGATGTATGAGACCATGCACATATCCCTGTGTCCCACATGGGATGGGAAAGATATTTGCAAAGATGCCAGATTTTATTATTCTGAATGGTATTTCATAAGGGTTGTGAAAAATGGGTATGGTCGCAGATGCGCTACTCAGTAAGCATTGAAATAACGTATTTTGCTCTTTTTGAATGCATGTTTCCTTTAAAATGTGTCATCTCTCTGTTGCCAGTCGGCTGAAGCAGGCAGAATGTTTGTGGTTGTTGTCAGTCGCTTATATTGTCCTCTGTTAATCTAAACTGATGTAAGAAGCCCATCGCGTGTAGTTTTGAAAAGGAGGATTACCTGAGCTAAGCTAACATG
The DNA here is from genome assembly GCA_034695085.1 of Cylindroiulus punctatus. Taxonomy (NCBI): domain Eukaryota; kingdom Metazoa; phylum Arthropoda; class Diplopoda; order Julida; family Julidae; genus Cylindroiulus; species Cylindroiulus punctatus. Next base: position 6,939 of record JAQFYZ010000558.1, on the reverse strand, counting down.
TTGTAACGACTGGTCAGAAAAGATGGTACAAGGATTAGGCCCACTGATCCCCATAAGGAGATCATCCCATAGTCATAGACTCTTTTCAAATGGGCATATTGTCCAGGGGGCCTTACATGGCGAGCCTACCCAGGCAGACTGATCTTGCAATGCGGCAAAGTTAAATGGATGCCCTTCCTTTTTGGTGATCCTAACGTCAAATTCATTCTGTTTTACAAGTCAGGTGAAATAAAAAAAAAACGAATCCCATAGCCCCCGCCTGGACAAAGACTGACCAAAAGGTACCCAGAAGTCAACTGCCCACCGCTGTTTAGCTTGGAGGTAAATGATCGCTTATCAAAGGAATCTTCTGGAAAAAGGCCACCCGAGGAATTATCATGAAAAGCAAACAGATTATGGCCGGCTTAGCAAAGAACCTGGCTTCGTCCATCATACAACCGTTATGTATGAAGGATTTCTTGTGTAAAATTGGACTGTAATCTTGACCAATGAAGAGGGCGGCAAAGGAAAGCCCGCTGCCATAATGTCCACTTGTATTAACTGCGCTGGCTCTGGATTAAATTCAGAGGACAGTGGTTTCAACAAAAATTGTGCATGTGATCGATTGCATACATGTACGTATGATCAATGACGCTTAAATACCACCCCGGAATTTTTAATCAGACTGGACTACTTGTATACGCTCTACATTGCATTATTAGCACTGGAGATCAATGTGCGGTGTACATGTATATGGCAATCTGATAAAAATGGTGCGCAGAAAATGTACAGAAAAATATGCTAGAAACATACATGTATGTGAAGAAATTCAATTCAATTCAACTCAGTACCCTACTGTCAGTATTTTTAGTACCATGTGGAAATGTTCCTGAGAATTCTGCAGTGAATTCATAATGCAAAAGATGTCAGAACAATTTCTGCAGATGTGTGGAAAGTTATGCTGAGAATTAGCAGAGACCATTTTGCAGAAATTCACCATAAAGTTAGCAAAAAAAAGACGCACTAATTTTGTAGAATGGCACAAGATTTTCTGCTGAATTTGCTTTCAATTTTTTTGCATTATGGGATGGGTTGCACGACTACACGCACCCTGATCAAAGCTTACATTTCTGCAATTCTTTATGATAACTGAACATGCAATTCTGACATTTTTTCAGAAACATCTTGAAATACATGTAGTAAACGCATATACACTGTACGCAACTTATACAGAGCACATTGATTATGTTCGATGACTACAGCTGTATTTAACTATAAGATTCAAGGCTCAAAACCTTCAAATGGTATATTCTATCATCATCGTATTTCTCAGGATTCTATAGTCTTTCCGTGATTATTTCTGGCATTTTTTATTTTAATCGTGTAATTCATGTGAAATTATGTCCTACCTCCCAAAATGCCATCAATGCTGTGGTCCTTGCGAGCTCCATCCGCTGACCCAATGGAATCGTCGAATTTCCCTGGTTTTCCTCCTCGGAGAACTCTACTGATGGAGCTCACACTCGGAGCCGCACTACGATCGCAAACACCATCCTGAAAGTCGTCCTGTAGGACGAAATTACAGATTTCATATTAGACCGGAGCGTTCCAAACCCACATTTATGCAAATACAGACTTCAAAAGCATAAATTCAAGCTAGCAAAAACGGTGACTTCTACATATTGACAAATTTGCTAATACCTCCATTTTTGTATTGCTTTGTAGAGCGTTTAAAAAAACAGAAATGTCATAGTTTGGCATTAGTTTCAAGATGTTACTGATTGTATATATCAATGGCCGTGCCCAGCAATGTTTTGCACACAACTTTTGATGAAACTTGTGAAGAATAAACAAATTTCAGATTTAACCACCAGCAAAAAGAAAATTTTCTGTGTTAATTTCCAGGCTAAATTGACACAAATTATTTCAAAGTTTCTTCATTAGAATTGTGGACTTGTGGTGTCATGATAAAACAGCAAGGACAAGGGACATTGCCAAACACAGCAATTGACAATATTCACACATTTCATCTCTGAAAATTTTTGGTAAAATATACTAGCAGTTAATGCTTACCTTTATCAATCTATCTCTGATCTCCCAACTGAAAATCCCTGGATTATCCTTTTTATACTCTTCGATTTTCTTTTCGACTTCTGGGGTGGCTACTCTGGGCTTACTTCCGCCAATGACCCCAGGTCGAATACTTCCCGTTTCCTGAAATTATTGCGTTTATTAATTATTGATACTCATAAAAATATGCTGCTATCTAAAACGATTGCCAAAATTGTTTTTTCAACGGGGTGCTAATTGGCTTGTTATTAACATTTATCTTTGCCATGCACGCTTGTTTTCTTGATGTGTGCTTGCGAAAGTAGTAATGATTTATACAAATATCGGTTATTATTTATGAGCGTGCAATTTGAGCCGATCTCTTGATTTATGATACGTAATTTCTTATTGTAAATCAAACTGTATAGCGCAAATTGAGGATGACGAGAGCTTATTATGAACACCATTATAATGTAGTTTTTTTAGGAAGCAACAATGACACATACTATAATTAAAATAATCCAAAAATTCAGTGGAGCTCTAAATAAATACATGTACTGTACATGTGTAATACGAATATAATTATTTTCTTAAATTTTACATTTGTTCTACGCTAGTGTTAAGCAAATGTATAATTACATTCTGAACTGGAAAAAACATTTCTTGAAAACTGCCCTGTCGAAACGGTGCATGTATTGGTATAAATGAAGGCTACACACGGCTCCTGACACCAGCACGTTACCCTGTACCCTGTATACGACGATTTTTGGTTTTAGTACAATTTAATCATTCATCTAGAGACCTTTACATGTATCGAGTGTAAGGTTCAAACTCAAAATTTTGCAATCACTGTTGACAGTCATCGGCGTCATGCAATGACTATATAGAGCCTGTGGATTTTGGTCACTGCAAGATGATCCATACCATGTACATGTACTCTGTATATTGTAGAAGTTGAACATAATTCGCAGTTTTGGCTTATTATAACAATATAATCTCGTGCAAGAAAATTTTATATTTTGTATACATGTATAAGTTGTGGCTATTATATAGAAGTTCTGTATATAAAAATTCCAGGTCGTATTTCTATTTCATACATGTACATACAGTAGGTCCGGTGTTTATTTATTGGTCGTTTGCAAAATTTGATTTGGGGTGGTCACTTGACCCTAGGTGACGCTGCATATTCCGCCTTTGGTCACCTCATCTTGACCCTATCTCTGCGCTGGACATTTGTCATAATAGCCTCCTTACTTATGCGATTTGTCATCATTTACATCGGGGTATCTATAGCACATTGTTAGGGCTTTCGTCAAAAAGGTCAAGTATAAAAACATTGTCTTCTTCAACCCATGCCAACGTCCGCCTGTAATCCATCCATTTTGGACGCCGACCCATGTGTGAAAGCGATATGATAAGAAAGTGATAATAAATCGGTTTGTAAAGTAGCGGTACACGAGCCCTGGAAGGGATTTCATTATTGTCGGCACGGACAGTCCAGTTGACCTTTGGTCAAGCCGCCATGATTAAAGGGAATCCCTAACAAAATCATGTGGGACAGTATGGGTTGAGCAGTCACAATGGGGTCACCATAGCTTCACCACCTTCGGTCCAAGATGATGGCCATCGGTCTCAAATGATATTTCTGAAGATCTTTTTCAATTTTGTTCATATTGTCCACTTTGAAAATTTATCACGCCAAGGGCTCGTGCATTTATGAAAAGAGTTGCTCATCCTCAATTTAATAAAGCCCTTTGACAATGACGAAGCGGTTAAGAAGGCTTTTGTAATCTTCTACACCCATGGCAAATTGCAAACAAAGATGACAACCAGATGATCAAGAAGAGCTCAACACGGGACACGTGTTGCTCGCCGGGTATACACGGAAGCCATTTTGAGTGGCAGGCAACCATTTTGATTTGTCTTCCAGTGATTTTTTGGATGTTTTGTATATGCTTCTGCAATTCGGTACGGTTGAGGACACATTACAGCGATTTAGTAAGCATTTTATTGATACACCCATTTCCTCTCGGGATGTTAGGATGGCCTAGAAAATTACTCGCCAAGTAATTTCACGGATTTATTTAACAAAACGCGCATTATGAAATTATAAACTTCTTTACATATATCCTATACAAGGAACCCGACCTGGTATACTGTTTGGACGATATACAAGCCCTTTGTTCATTAATAAAGATGCTTGAAGACGTCTGACGCAAATACTGTATAGTAAATAGTAAAATTTATAATTTTGGACTGTGCGAATGAGGTTATGGGCACAAATATTTTAAACCGAAATGTGCACTTTTGAAGATGCTTATATACCAGTACATGTACATGTAGATCTAGATAATAATAAATTGCACTTAATTATTAACAACTTATAATTTCTGTAAAGTTATGTTTCTTTGGGCTTGAAATATTGATTCGTATACAGAAATTTAAATGTGGACATAGTTCATGTGCTGCAGAAATAATTTGTTTCCTTTTTTGTGATTCACAGTATTGGCAACTCAAATGAGAATTACATGCATGCAACAGTTTGGCGTCATGCACATGCTTCGCAAAAGGGAAAATAAAAATATCCTAAATAAAGCTAGTTGAATATAAGCAACAAGGATGCTTAAGTATTTATTACGTCATTATCGCTATACTGCACAAACTACAGTCATTTTTTTCAAATTGGTAATTTTTGTTCAGGCTATATTTTTCGGTACCATAATTTCTCGTTACGTACGCCTTATTTGCATGCAACTTTAAACCTACACAAAAAGGGTGTGCAGAAAATTACATGCATGTAACAGTTTGGCGTCATGCACACGCTTCGCAATTAAGCTTGTTGAATTTAAACAACAAGAATACTTAAGTATTTGTTACGTCATGATAGCAATATTTGGCCAACTACCGCAGGTCACTTTTTCAAACTGGCAATTTGTGTAACATTGATTTTACAGTATACTATATGTACCATAATTTCTCGTTACACACGCCTTATTTGCACGCAACTTTAAACCTAAACAAAAGAGCGTGCAGAAAATGAAAACTATCCCGTACAGATATCTACAGAAATATCCTGAGAATTTTGCAGCGTTCTGAATGCAAAAAAGTAAACGTCAAAACAATTTGTGCAGATATTCTTGCACATTTTTATGTAAAAATTCTTCAAAAATTCAGCAGAAATTCTACAGAACTTTAGCAGAGTATAGTACATTTTGGAGAATATCACCAGAAAAAGCATATGCAAAAAAGTCACTAATTTTTCACGCTAGAAGTATACAGGATTCTCCGCAGTACGCAATACGCGTATAAAAATTTATCTACTATCATACATACCTATTAATATACAATGACGAGTAATCTTAACTATACGGAAATTAGTATAGAAATCTGTCTTACCTGATATCGATTTAGTATTTTGCTGACACAACCATGAGATACCCTGAGTTGCCTCGAAATTACACAAGGCCTAATCCCAGCCGCTGCCATTTCCACAATTTTCAGCCTAATATGATTTGGTAAGGGTCGGCCATTAATGAAGACGCCGCCTAACTGATTAACACGCCCTTGGCCTGTGAAAAAATAATAATATATCGATGAGAAAATGTTTCGTAACCAGCATCTCGCAGAGCTTACTTTCGCACATCCAATTCTGACAATTTCCCTTACATTGATTTTTTAATTCAAACTCGCAATCATAAGCGTACTCTAACATTGTCTTAAATGAATCCATAATAAAAATGAGCGATGTTGCAGCTTCGCGACCGAAGTGACACTGACCAGTGACCAGGTCACCAAGCTACTTATTAGCCATAGGTCATCTCGGTAGTGAGCATCACGTGGGTTAAATGGAAGTGCGCTCGTGAGAACGGGGCAATAAAGTATCTTTTTGAGTCTAAATAAGATGCTAAGTTTGGCGAATTAGTGGGCATTCGATTGATTTGGGGGTTTGGACAGCGGTCAAGCAGATGTCCCTTTGACGACTGTTTTGGCCGCTTCGTGGGAATCTTTTGAACTTTCGTCACTCGTCCAATTAAGGGAAGATGAGCTCTGCACCAAACCACATTGGCTTGTTTTGCTAAATTCTCGAAATGGAAAATGGGTCTTTATATGGGTTATATCTTCAGTAAAAGTAAAAAGGATTAAGTTTCCACTGCACCTCGTTCTAAAAACGTGCATTTGAGGCATTTTGAACTGTTAAATATAAATGACCAAACCATAGTTATCTGACTGTTGTTTGAATAATGAATTACATAAAGATAACAGGCAGACCGTAGCCTATACATATGCGCATATGGCCATCGTAACCTTAAAAGATTAACACACATTTTGATCCGTGACCTGTATTCATAGGATTAGCATCTCGATTTGGGCAGCTTTCAATTTTTGCACAGTTTTCATTGTATTTCGGGGTAATCCTTTATATAAAACCTGCACGAATTGCATGTTTCAATTAAAGCATCTTTGATTTTATTATGAACGTTCTGAATCAATCAATATTTAGTGAAAGATGGGATTAAATTGTCAGAGAAAACTCAGAACAAGTGGTATTTTTGGAATGAAATTTTATGCATTTATGTATTGTGCTCTGAATGTTAACTGCTTGCACAACCACATGCATGTGATATTTTCGTATGTTGATTCTCAAATTTTTTTGAAAAGATGGAATTCTGGTAAAAGTGAACAAGCGTTTTAAAACTTTGTTCCATTTCTGGTTCACTTTATTGACTTTTCAACTTTGAAAATTTAAAAATAAACTTACAACATGTGGAAATTACAAAAAAAAGAAAACATTTTTTCTGTGTTAACGATTTAACATTAGTATGGAGTTAGCGCAGCCCATATGGAAAAGAAATGTATTTTGAAATATATTATGGGAAATGTATTTTGAAATATATTGTGGAAATATATTTG
>JAQFYZ010000557.1:0-39179 GCA_034695085.1 Cylindroiulus punctatus | reverse complement strand
AACAATTTCCTGTCGCGATTTGCTTGTCTTTCGTTTTTCCCCAGACCTGGTCCTACTCTTGAGCGGAGTAGACGTGCCACATGAGTGTGGCCATGTTGAAGTTGTTTTCGCCAGAATAAAGTCTCTTTCGATTCTTTAACCGTGCTACGACTGGATTTATTCATCAACAGTTGACATAATCTGTCAAACAATCTGTCTGACAAGAATTTGGAAACCTATGATTTTTTTTATTCTGCTGAATGAACCTGACAAAGAAAAAATTAGATGGTTTTCATGTCTCAGGAATTGTTTTTTATTTGTATTAACTGAAGCTATCAAATGAAGCCAGCAATTATGTGGAAGAGATCAATAATGAAGTTGTAAATTTGAAAAACAATAATCTAAATTTAAAGTTTTTTTTACCAAAATGTGTGCTGTATTGCAGGTTTGTTATTAAAATGTGTGCTCTCATCATGTTTATAAACAATGAACAGGACATATATATATAGCATTTTTTACATTGGCATATGTCGTATTCTCGCATTTTTGATGGTCAGGGAACTTTTTTTTTCTAAAATCTGGAAAAGTCAGGGAGACTGAATATTCAATTTCCAAGGGAACCCTGCTAAACGTTATTTACACTTTTTGTCTCATTATTTTAAATTCGTGTTTTATTTTTTTCTCTTGAACCTTAATTTGGGACTTGCAGGCAAGTCACGTTTCGAGTTTTGCTAAATTCTTCAAAATTCCGGTTGGGGCGCTCATTGGTGCATAGTAATTTATTACCTTATCATCATCTTGGTATATTACTGTAATTGCGGTGCTGACTATAGATCACATTCGTAATACCTGTTATTGAGTGCCCCATTGCCGAAGAAAAAAACCTGATTCAAAAAGTGGGTTTGATGAGTGCGGATTATGCCAAAAAGTGCAGCGGGTCTAGGTCAAGCTAGGACGACTGGCCTTAATTTATTCAAATGCCCACCCGGACTTGGTCGGACATGTAGGATGAGAAATGACCGAAAAATACTGGTATTGCGTGTGCTGAATGCTCTTTATTAGGAAAATGTGGTTTGTGACGTACCCCTAAATGGTCGTCCTGATATTACTTTGGCCTTGCATGACGGTCAAGATAGTGAGATAATTAGATGAACATTCAAAAGTGGTTTTGTGGAGGTAATTTAAAATTTAAATGGTGGAACTTGAAATGTCGAGTGGGCTTGGCACTACTTAAATCGACTGGTTAAGTATCCCTGCGTCCGGGTACCTGGATGTGTTGCTTAAGTTATGTGCGCAATTCATCATAATGCACGTACCTGTATGTACTGTAGATGGTGCCTGTAATTGCATGTTGTCCTGAACGAGAATCGTGCTTCATACATGTAGTTTCTGATTTGGACATGTGGGAAGTATATTCGTTTAACATTCTTAAACGTGTAAAAAAGCAACTTGCACTGTAAGTAGTAATCACAGTTTTGATGCAAGCTTTGTCACCTTAAACCAAATTTTCTTACACCAAGTCACTTTCGTGTATGTTATCATGATGTGTCATAAAATTTGCCAATAGTGACGACTGACGACATATGTTGCAATGTAAAACGCCCAGAATCCACTGCTTCACAACATATGCTTGTGTCAGTGGAGTTTGCTGAAACCAGAAACAGCATACTTGCACCATATCTTTGCAATGGCGCCTGATCTGTGGTTTAGGAGATTTGGTTTTAGATGTACCCTAAGCGCAGGAAAAAGGAAGTCATGTGCTCATCGCGAGTTAAACTAGTTTAAACTGTACTTCTCTTAACTGGTTTGGGGTGATTTTAATCACGCAATATCCGTGCAGATTCTTAAATCAAATGTGCTCAACTTAAATCAGAGTCAAAAATTGTACATACCTGACTTAAGGTATCAGATTCAGATATCAAGGTTTCTTAATGTCTGCATGTAAACGTGCGTTGCGAGCATTCGGCCTTTAAACATGATACTCATATTTACTGCTGAATAACTGGTGAGGGGACGTTCAAGTATTATATCACTGTCGTAAGGAGAGGAAGTATATCAAGTGATGACACCAGAAGTGGAAGGCGCTGACCACAAGATATCTTTATTGCTGCTTTACAAAAAGCAATTTTTCAAAACAATTCGCTTACGGTGTTTTTTGAAGGTTTTTTACATGATAAAAACACTCCTTCAAAAAGAATTTTGAAAATCACGAAATTGTGTTGACATAATATTTAATAACGTAAATTGAACGAGCTCTTGTCATATTTTTTGTTTTCATTTGTTTCTTCAGTACATAAGCATAAGCAGAAAACTGCCTAGTTCCATGTGTCGTATACTGATGTACATGTACATGACTGTTTATTTCAAAAATATCAAATACATGTACATGTCATTAATTTGGTCTATGGGTTTAAAATATAGAAAATTGAATGACTTTTCATATATGCACTGGACTACGTCATTGACATTATATTCAAGTATATTCAAATGATGTCAATCAAATTAAGGGTCACTTAAACACAAGTGTTGAACTTATGGCTGTGTGTTACAGCGTACATGTACATGTATATACACAGGTAACTAGCTACATTGTAAAATCACCTGATAGTGTGGCGAATGGGTGCATCCTTTCTTCCTGGCATGTTCATTCTCACGTACTTTTCTGGTTTTGGAACATTGTTAGTGTTTGGCCTTGTCATTGGCCTACTGCAGCAATTTTTCAAAAAAATGAGAAGCTGCTGTTTTCTGAGCAGGCTTGTATTTGGGCCAGCACGGTTATTCGTGACGAAGAATATTTTTAAGTGCCATCATCTTTTTTTAAACATTATTTCTTGTTCATTGTTATTTTATAGCGCCTGAGTCCAGATCAAGTTATGTTCATCGCGTGAAACAAGAACAGTTTCAAAATTTTAACTATTTATGTCTAACTGGCAATTCTCATCACGTTCATTACATAATGGTCTGGGAGACAGTCGTGGATTTTTGTTCAATTTCGTTCTTGGCTTGAACATGTACATGTCGAGTGATATAAAATATTCTAAATTAAGGAAGGGTATTACGGCACACTCGTTACTGTCAGGCGAATAATTATGAATTATGATTTAGTGTACTCGTCTGGCAAGTGATTATTATAACTACGATGTATTTTTTTGAGTTTGCATGCATGCTTTAAGATAGCTTAAGTAAGCCTCTACCTTAACTCGACTTGCGTGTAAGTGGGAATCGACATTGGGGTTGTTTGAGTCAAGTCCTCTCAAACAAAGCAAGGTCAGATGCAGTGAAGTAACATGTTTTGCAACATGTTCCCGCCAGGAAACCTACGTCAGGAAAACCTACCTGAAGATGAATTTCTACAATGAAGCTTCATATGGTAGTGCCAAGACGATCTCGAGTTGCAAGAGTGTGATACTCCATTATGTTTTTATGCGAACTTCAATCCACCTCTACAAGAGTGAGAAAATATAATACGTTTACATGCAAGTTTTAACTTGCTACAAATTTAGCTTTAATTTTATCAAGTCACTAAAATCTGGGTTTACATGATTTGCATTAAAGTCGGTCATCAGATGATGACGCGTTGCAAAACACCCAGAATCCTCGGCTTCATAACCATAAGGCAAACACTGACCTGTAGGGAATTTGGGTTTCCTAAAACTACTATTGTTATGGATGTTGTTACTAAATGAATGTTGTTATGGAATTCCGTTGGAATTCGACATTTTCTTCTTTAAGTCGATACAGTTCTGCGTAGATTTAAATTCACACTAGCCGATGATTTCCATCCTAATCAATTTGATTTCATCGTCTGTGTAAGGAAAGTTTACAATAATCACCAATTGACTTTTAATTGAACTCCATGGCACAGTGTGAAGGATGTTATCGCTCCTAAATTACTAACACGGAAATAACGAGCAATTCTTGTAATGCACCCAGGAAGAAAGTCTGTTCATGTTTGTACCAAATTAGAATTGACATGTTATAGACCGCAATTTGCATATCAATTAGGGGCATGAAAGGAGGCAGGTTTCAGATGGGAGTGATACGAACAACACTATCAAGTTGTTGTTTGTATATGTATATCGGGTGAGAAGTGGGCTGACTACGGGTATTGTATATTGTTGGTTTAAAAAGTTTGGAAATAAGCGTGTAATTACAGAAGATCAAGCCAGTTCACGCTTCGCTGAAACGAAAACATGTATTTATTTCCTAATCAATACATCTTAACAATCGCATTATGGATCTAATGGTAAGTGTGAAATGGTGCATCTGCATTTTTACACATTTAATTACGTTCGCTATTGCTTGTAAGTTATAACCGATATGCAATCAATCTGTACAGGTTTTCAATCGCCATCACATTGGTCTAGACTAATTAATTATACATGCATAAAATAGTTTCAATGCTTTTAATCGCGTTGCTTGATAATTTATCAGGAAATGGCCAATTAGATCGTTATTTCACAGCAAAAATACGTTGTTTGCGTCATCATGTGCTGCTTTTGCATGAAGCAGAGGATGCTGGAAATTTTGAAACACGTCACTACAAGATGACAGACTGTAAAGGATCTTATGCAAGTGATCTCTAGTTATTGGGTGTGAGATATCTACATTTACATGTAAGGCTTGCACGGAAACAGGTGCAAACAATCTAGTATTTACATTTTCTAAATGCATTTCAAGCATACAACCATGCGGTGATATGCAATTTCCTGAACATTACCTTATTTGTACCTGTATTGTGTATATAAAATGTTATAAAACGTGTTGGATGATTGGGCAAACGGTTTTAGAAGGACCAATTTGTCAACGGTGAATATACATATTTGCCTTCAACAAATTAGTTTTTTCACGTCTCACATATATATTTTACACGATGGGTATTTGGTACGCCTGTGTAGACGCAAGATATGTGACACATGTGTTTTCAGGTTAGGTGCATTTTGTAGGTGAAAAGGAACTATTCTTCTCTATTGCATTCAAGGAAAGCATGTAAATAGCCCACATTCAAAGTGTTTTAGCAATCCCTGCCTTGCATGGTTTTGACTTAATATCAAATGTAAACGTCTGGTGATACTCAACAATCAAAGGTGTTAGGAACTCGTGCTGTTCAGTTACAAACTAATGCATTCATTAAATTATGCAATTAAACTTTTGATAGTGCTTCTGTTCGGTTAAACTTGTCCCATATTCAAGTCGAAACCGTGTGAAATTTCCGTGTCACAACCACCAACTCCGGCCTCAGGGCCTTACAAGTGATAATCACCATTCTACAAGAAACCCAAAGTCGTGACGTTTCTGAACTGCATCATGGCAGCTACTCAACGTGATTTTCTCAAGGCTGTTAGATTTTATGGCAAATTTGATAGCATACGTGTGTAATAATAAACATCAACCCACATTCAGATCACTAGAATGTATAGAATGTAATTGTCAGTCTGACAAACAAAACCTGGAAAAAGTCATTTCGGAACAAAACATGACAGCCCACACTAAAAATAACAGGTGTGCCTCATATCCATGTTTAATGGGAGCACGTTTAATGTCTGTCTCTATATTTGTGTCTTCTAAATGGAATTTACATTGTATTTATGAACTCCTTTGCTGCTACACCTTTCAGTAGCTAGCTTCAGTGTAAAATTTCACCAATTACGCCCTCAGCAATAAAAAATAAATAAAGCAATATGCAGTTATTTACGTTATTAAGCAAGACAGTGCAATAAGCGATAAAGATCGAGTTATACTTGTATGCCATATTTTGTTCCACAAAATAAGTTTCTGCACTGGAATATTGATCCATGCTTTAATATTTACACTGTCATTTACAGGTACATACAGTTGTAGTATCCAGTGACAGTGGATATGTAATGGAGTCTAGTAAATCTGTTGCATCTGACGTTTAGTATGAGCGTAACTTCGTGTTTCCAATTACTAAGTAAGCAAAATTATAACTATTTTATTTGTCAGCATTGGTTGGCCAGGATGAGCATATTATCATAACCCACTTTTCAAGGTATATATATAAGCTTCTGTGGAATGCAGAATCAACACCAGTGCAGACTTGTGCTTTTAAGATGTCTCCACTTGTAAGAATGTAGTATGTTCTATATAATGCTGGAACACCATGCCTTACGCCTATATTTTTCCAGTCCATTCATTTCTGACTTGAAGGTAGTACTTGTGCATTTTTGTGGAATAGTTCTGCTTATGTACATCTATTACAAATGTACATGAATTGGTATACAACTTAATTGCGGCACTGGATAAATATGGACCTGTGATATAGGCAGGCTGGTAGGCTATTATATGAATTAATATCCAACGCGTGTATAAGTATTTTGTATGGTGTGAAAGTATTTGTTAACACCAATAATACAAGTAGGCAACGTTATCCATTCCGAGGTTTCGCATTTTGTTATTTTTTGTTCTTAATTGTTTTTCCTCCTTTATTTGACGTTTTTGTGCTTCGTTTAACCAAAGTACCTAAAAAAACCTTAAAAACGTAATTTCTTTATGTGGATGCCCAACAGCCAGGCAATCACAAAAATGTCCTGCTGAATTGAATTGAATTGAAGTGAATAACTGTAAGTTAATCGTTCCTTTGGTTTCTCAGAACAATTCTAACGGGAAAAGGCCCTTCCTATGCGAGTAAGTTTAGAATGAACTCTCGAATCCCTTGAAAGTTTTTGTCATGTCCCTCACACCTTATCTTACACATTTACTCGAATGGGTCAATGTGCGAGTTACAAATTAGTAGACAGGACTCACTGCTACAGTGTGTTTAATGTTTTTTCTGTGTTTCAAATTTTATGAAATTCTTGTCTACAGGGAATTACAATCAATAGTTCGTCGACCTCCTTTTGAGGCATCTTTCGATGCTGGTTTGACACCTCTTTCATAAATATAGATATTAAAAAACACAACACTTTTGGGCATTTCTTTCCCCCATTTGACCCCTGCTGGGAGCCAACTGGCCTAGCAGGATCCCGCTCACAATTCAGCACAATCATTGCGGTTTTCATCTGTCTGATATTTGAGGCCACTTCACATTGTAGGTTGCGTTTGAGTTGTTGTTGTCCTAGCCCGTTGTCTGTTTGGTCAGCTAAGTAACGAAACAACTAAGTAAACACAATACTTTTTTAATTATCGAAATTTAATGTCAAGGCGAAACTGCAATATAGGTCTGAACTGATGAATATGAGGGTGGGGATTTTCCTGCCCACTGTGTCAGTAGGTCTGGAATAAATTGGGTTAAATGCTACCGTTTGTTCCGCTGCACTTGTGCCGAATTAAGTAGGCCTGGACTGATATCATCAAATAAGGTGCAGAAGCAATCTCCACTCATCGACAACTGACTCCAGACATGAATAAACCTTTGAAATTAAAATCGTTAGCCTAATTGTTGTCGAGAAGTGTTACATGCAAAGGTGACAAACCCCTGCTATACACATTATCGCGTGTATGTATGGATGGACTAAGCAGGCGATATATACTATGAATTAAAATATTATTCCAGAAGTTGTTAATATAATTATACTGCGCGCTGATCCTTGTCAAGTAATGGAAATTTCTTTGGCTAACAATGAATGGGGTGTGTATATAGGGTGTGATATTTTTTGCGGTTTAATACTGCCGGATGCTCGTTTATTACTTAATTTATTTGGATTATATGCTCGTAAGATTGGGCGGGATGTTAGTGTATATGCTCATTTAAATTGTTGTTAATAGACAACTTCCAAATAATAAGAAAATAATATAAGTTAAAGTGTGTATGCTTTATTCGCATTGGTTACATGAGTAAAAAGATGTTAGGTCATACTTTACATGTCGTAGCAACGTTAGTCTCTTCATTTCCATTCGTTGGAAAGCAAAAATTGATTTAATCAATGCAATTTCATGACGTCACACTGTTTCATATGTGACGTACCTTTTTCTTAAAAATATATAAATAAAGTAGTTAACCTCTTCTTGTTATTTTTGAAGACGTTTTATCCCTATAAGTAGTCATATTAAACGGTTTCAGACAATTTTATGAAAATGCCCGGACCCCATGGCCCAATTCGAGTCCTGTCATAATTTGTGAGGTTCCTAAAAAAGTTTATTTCAAAAAGTCAACTACATTTACTTCTGTTGATCTGGGATAGTCTGGAAATATTAGTGGTTGTAATGATAATTTTAGTACGAACTGAAAATTAAACCAGGAGAAATCGAAATAAATGTATTATGTTACATGTCTTTCAAAGCTTTCGAGAATTTTCAAGAAATTTGTGAGAAGTTTCAAACGCAATCAAATCACGATTTCAGCATCCGGGTATTCAAGATAGCTACTGTGATGCATGGTCCCTTTCTTTCCCTGATTCCCAAGTATGTGTAAATTCAACCAAAATTGTGTATTTTACATGTTAAAATGTACCATAAACGTGTGTAATAAGAAATTCTATGAAGAAAATGATCATTCAGTGTGTACTGACAGTCGATAACAAGTGTTATTAGGTAATAATTCTGTTGATTGAAAAATTAAATGTTTTCACTGACTTGGGTAAAACAAGTTATGGATACCAACTACCATAATGTATCAATACATGCACCGTATCCTGGAAACGGTGCGTGTTTCGATACATTATGGTAGTTTCTATTACCATTTTACTATTGAGGTTTAATACACATGTTCGTGTCGTCGAGTTCAATCCGCGATTCTGCGAATTTCTGATGAAATTAGGTAAACATGTTTTCATCTCATTAGGAAACTGTACTTCATAAAGATCGCTATTCTTAAATTATTGAATTCCCACTGAAGCTGACTTTTTAATTTTCTTTAGCTAGCTCTCATTAATTTGATAGCGTTCAACAAAAACAATCTTGGCAAAAAATAGGTCATGTAAGCATGGGGGTCTTTCGTTTTAAGTTAATTCATTTTATGATAAAAAGTAGGTTTCCTCTGCATGAGTGAAAGGGTCATGCAACTACAGCTAGGAGTAGTGGTCAATGTGGAAAATCAATTTTGGAAAAAATTCCAAAGGGATTAAAATGCGTTTTGAAAATCGTTTGATGTGTAATAAATTTTACAGTTATCGTCAGAAATATACAAATATACAATTGCAGAGATACCATTAGAAATTCCTTAAGTGCAATTAATATGTTTAGTACATACACACTATAAAATAATAAAGATAAATAAATAATATGTGGACATTATCATGCTAATGTCGCGTTGATTTCTCATTTCGATGAGATTTAAAAAAAATATAAAGTTATAGATCCAATTCTATAAAAAATGAGGAGTGTAAAGAGTTGATAAATCTGAGGAACAGCTGTGAGGAGACGAGGTTTTAATTCCCATAACCAAACTCATTTAATTAAGAAATATACACAAAACTGGAAAGAATTTCGAATATACACATTTGAAAAATCGAGCCAACAGGGCTTAATATTGGGGACGTTGAAATATTATGACATCACATTTTTGTGATTTTCAGTATTTAATATTATTTTCAAAATCCCAGTAGCGGCATAGTCACTAACCTGCAAAAATTCGAATTGAAAACAAGTGTAACAAAATGTGAGCTTGACTGATGGATTTTTATCGCATAAAAAGCACATGTACATTAATATTAAACACCATTTACGATTTTTTTTCAAAACTAATTATATAAATGATCAATGATGAATTTCAACTCAGTGTTTTATAAAACAGCAATGATGGCACCATTATTTGGTCATACTTCCTCACTTTCGTCATGTATCACTTGACGAACTTACCTTCCCTAAGATAATGAAACTATAATTGGACATCCCTTAAGGAGCGTTTTTGTATTTTTCATTTTCATTTTTCAAACATTAAAATTATGGCTTACAAAATGCAAAATTCGAATGTCCATAACTCTGATACCGATGATTCAAGAAATGTTACACTTGAACAGTGTGTATGTAGACTACAGTTATGTAGACCGCCAAATGTGCAAAATAACTACAATGTATGACCAATATTGTGTACATAATTTGTACACAAGAAATAATTTATGACTGACGAGTTTTTGACTAGTTTACATAGTTGAAAAACACGTTGCAGCTGAAGGTGCAACACCAAATAATTCTGGACTTTTACTTTTACATGAATCACGAGATGTGCACAGCAGCCAGGAAATCATCACAGTTTATTATGTGGGACTTAAAAGTGTTTATACAGTAGATATAAATACAACATTCAATACTTGGACATCACTTTGCTACACATCTAAGCAAGAGTGCTTTTACAGTTCAGCATCTTCCAGGAAAGCATCACATGTCGTGAATCATTGTGAATTCCGCTAGCAAACCATCATTTGATACAATGACCTGCACACGTTTGGAATTGGTATCAGCGTGGTATTAATAGGTATCAACTGTTTCTATTGGGGCCAAGCCAAATACTGTAGAGCCACAAATTGGTATCAGTGTGGTTGTCAATGGGTATCAACTGTTTCTTTTGGGGCCAAGCCAAATACTGTAGAACCACATACAGTATATACATGTACGCTTTTTAGTGTTACACCTTGCGGCCCTGGTACGACTGTAATGCAATGGCCACTGACAATTTGTAGCTATTATTTACTGTATTGGTGACAATATTTTTTGTCGTTTGTACTGTATATTGCACAACGTGCATGTACTGTATATGCAAACATAAACAGGAATAAACACTGCGTTCTGTTCTAAAGGATTAGGGTTGAACCTGTAATAGAGGCAACACATCTGTAATAATTTCTTAGAGATGCAACACGATAATGCTGCTTATGCCAAATGTTAAGTTGACAGACTATCCGTGCAGGATTGGTCAAAAGACATGAACTTGTGCAAATATGCAATACGACGCACTGTCACTGTAAGACTTTGTGGTGGTCAACCTTACAATTGGCATATTCGGCATCATTGCGTTGCATATCACTGCAACTCTGAAGACATGTTGTTAATACTAAATTTCCAATCATCGTAACAAAAAAATAATCAACCATTACATTCTACTGACTCAACAATCACCTTGATCAAAAGGCAATCATTTTTCAAATATCGTGTGTTTTCAAGTTGAGTGTAGTTTAATTTACATATGACACGTAAGAATAGTTTATTTATATCTGTTATTTGTTCAGATTTTGTTAAATGTTTTTTCTCGGAGTCAGAGGAGTCAGACTGGTCAAAAATTGTCATCGTAATCTTAAGACACAATTCAGTATCGAGTAAGGCGTCATATTCTCCTTTACGTCGGGTGAGAACAATTTTTAAGTTTGAATCAAGAAATACTGCACCCATTTGCATTCTGTATCCCTTTTCCATAGAGTAAAAGTAATCGCCCCATACATGAACAAATCTTCCATCTAACGCATCTTGTTTCAGTTGTTTGAAATTATTAAATTTCCAATATAAAATCCCATTATCAGAGTAAAACGATTTGTAGAGTAGCGTATAGGGAATGCATCGAACAGTAATTTGCATTGAGTCGTCTACAACAAATGGAGATTCATTTTCTAGACGTTGAACTGGAATGACTCCGAAACATACATCATTAGAGTATAGGTTCATCCACGTACACTCTTTGATCTCATTATTGCTATGACACAATGAGTAAAATTGAGTTTGGAAAATCTGACGCTGTTCCAAATGCGGCTCAGATCGTTCATGAGCGAATAATCTCAGCGCTTTCGTTTCAGAGCTATATGCTATCGCAACAATTTGTTTAGTCTCCGAGTCGTTAATTTGAAAATAACCAATACGTATTTCTTTTTTTCCTGATTTTAAATCACGCAGTTTTTCCTTCATTCCTTCAATCTTGAAAGTGAAGTCTTGAGATTTTCCTTCAGTCAAGTATTGGATAATGTTTTCAATTCTTTTGTTAAGTATCTATAAATAGTCAAACCACGCTTGTGTTAATGCTATCTTTGTTGATGTTGTTAACCCATGCATTTCAAAATTTTAATTATTTACGTCTTTTACCTGAAAATTTGTGTTTGGAAATAACTGTTGCGAGTCATCTGATAAATAAAAAAATGTTGTCTCCAATACAAGTGGAATTGTTTTGGAAATAAATATTTGATAATATTGTGAAATTACCATCGTTCTTGCTCTTTGAGATGTCATCATGCAAAGCTTGAATAGCGTTTGTGTTTTCTCTATGATGATGGGTCAGCTTTGTGTCTAATTCGATTTTCAAATCTTCAGTGTCTTTCTTCGTTTTCTTTTCAATTGTTTTAATGTGTTCATCGAGTTTGGCCTTG
Source organism: Cylindroiulus punctatus (assembly GCA_034695085.1). Classification (NCBI taxonomy): domain Eukaryota; kingdom Metazoa; phylum Arthropoda; class Diplopoda; order Julida; family Julidae; genus Cylindroiulus; species Cylindroiulus punctatus. The sequence continues at coordinate 26,955 of JAQFYZ010000557.1, read as the reverse complement.
ACAGCGGAAACGGCATTTATCTTCTGGTCATTAATTTCTTTCGCTAATTTCCCCTGAAGTTCCTTCAATGATCTTTCTATCTGAATGTCGAGAAATCTTAATTTTTCATCACATTCTTTGTGAACATTGGAAAAATTCGATTGGATTTTGTCGATGTGTTTCTCGAATCTATTTTCGATATCTTTTACTTTGCTTTCGATTGTTTGATCAGTGTTAAACTTTTGGTCTTGCATTTCCTTCTTGACTTGTTCTACAATTTTTTTTTCAATTTCCGCAGTTTTCGCTTCAATTTTTTCTCCCAAGCGCAACGCTATATCGAGTTGTAAATTCTCTTTAATACCCTTTAAGTTATTCTCAAATGTTCTTCGTAGTTGCTCAATTTCCCTTCTTAAACTGTTTTCTAGATTTGTACAGTTACATGTCACCCTCTCTTGTCGCGAGGCTGCAAAGGCTTCTTTGAGATCTATTAAATCTTCTTTCTGAAATTTGCAAAAAACACATGTTGGATATTTAACGACAAACACATGTAAAACTTTATTCAAAGTTTCAGAAATGTAATGAAAGCTTCGGTTTAAAAGCTGAACCTTACCATTTTAACAAATTCTTGTGCGTTAAGTTTTGGAGTCCATACTCTGGGGAGAAGCTTTCGTGTGGAAAATTTACAGTTATGTTTGTGATGCTGCATATTTAATGAAAAGCCAGATATAAAATTATGTGCTGGGTGACAAATTTTAAATAACGAGTTAAATGGTTTATTACCATGATTCCAGAAAGGTTGACGATCTCTTTGCATCCATATTCTTTGTACGTGCAATACGTTTGTAAGTTGTAAACCCCCATTTCAAAGTACTTGTCCTGAGAAATCTTTAAAAATGTCACATGGGCATACTGTTAATCTCAATATCCAGCAGCCCTAGCAACTCTTGCCTACTTTAATATAAAAAGTTATATTTAACATAATTTTGACGCTGACCTCATCAATTGCCTTGTTTGCACAGTTGTCTATCGGGCATGCCATGTTGACATAAATGCCATGACATTTCCCACAAAATAGATGTTTGCAAGTAGCGAAATAATGGTAAATGGCCACGTCACCACATACCATACATCTGTATGGCTTGCAGTCATCCTCGTTCAGAAATTTGATGGTTGGCAACGCAACTACAAGTTTCGTTTTTTGATCAGCTAAAATATGTGTCCAATTTCAAATTCAAAATAATCAGTTAAGGAACATTATGAAGATTAAATAATCGTAAATGGTCTTACTCACACGAAAGATCATCAGCCATATTTCTCACGCTGAGTCAGTGAGGACAACTTGTATCCAACTAAATACGAAACATTTACTAAAGTTCATTAAAGTGCATCACTGATATAGTCGCATTTTTTAAAACAAACTGAAATCCGATATCATTCATCTTTTAATCAAACGTGATAGGTATAATCTATGGGTGTTGTTGTTCAGTTGCATGGTTGATATATCGTAAACTCAATGTTAACTGATTAAACGAGGCTTAAGTTCTATTCTTTTTTAAACTAGCACATTTTTACAGTTATCATCAGAAATATACAAAGGTACATGTATATGCCATTCCTTTCATTAAGTGCAATTAATATGTTTAGTGCATACACTCTATAAAATAATAAAGACAAAAATAGATAATCTCAAAATGATGATATGATAATGCTTTGCCCTCATGCTAATGTCCCGTTGATTTCTCACGAGGTTTAGAAAAAATAAAGTTCAAGACTCAATTCTATAAAAAAAAATAAGGAGTGTAAAGGAATGGTGGTTTAAGTCCCCTAACCAAACTCATCTAATTATGAAATATACATAAAACTGGAAAGAATTTCGAAAGAACACATTTGAAAAATCGATCCAACAGGGCTTAATATTGGGGACGTTGAAATAATATGACATCACATTTTTGTGATTTTTAGCATTTAATATCCCTTTCAAAATCCCAGTGGCGGCATAATCACTAACCTGCAAAAATTCGAACTAAAAATAATTGTAACAAAATGTGAGCTTGACTGATGGATTTTTATCGCATAAAAAGCACATATTTACAATAAAAATAAACACCATTGACGATTTGTTTTCAAAACTGAATGATCAATGATGAATTTCAACTCAGTGTTTTATAAAACAGCAATGATGACACCATTATTTGGTCATACTTCCTCACTTTCGTCATGTATAACTTGACGAACTTACCTCCCCTAAGATAATGAAACTATCCCTCAAGGAGCGTTTTTGTATTTTTCATTTTTAATTTTTCAAATATTAAAAATATGGCTTCCATAATGCAAAATTCGAACGCCCATAACACTGATACCGATGATTCAAGAAATGTTACACTTGAAGTTTGAAACACATGAATCTCTTTGTATATTATACTGTATATAGAGTACACCGAATTGTTCGGGAGTTTTACTTCAACATGAATCACGAGATGTGCACAGCATCCAAGAAATCATCAAAGTTTATTATGCGGGACTTAAAAAATGTTTATACAGTAGATATAAATACAACACGCAATAATTGAACAGTACTTTGCTACACCTCTAAGCAAGAGTGCTTTTACAGTTCAGCATCTTCCAGGAAAGCATCAAATGTGAATCCTTGTGAAGTCCGCTAGCAAACCATCATTTGATACATTAACCTGCACACGTTTTAAATTGGTATCAATGTGTATCAATTGTTTCTATTGGGGCCAATCCAAATACTGTAGGGCCACATATTTATGCTTACACCTTGTGGCCCTGAGACGACTGCCACTGATAATTTTCATGCATTTCAGAAATTTTAAAAAGGGGTAATTATATCTCCTAAACCCTTAGGGCTGCAACCTTGATATTTTCCGTGTATGTTCCTTAGGTGCCAAGAACATTGGTAACAAAGTGTTTTTTTCGTGTTACCCCCACAAAGAGGGGTTAAACAGAGGGGTGGGGAAATACATCTCCCAAACCGTAAGGACTAGACCATTAAAATGTTGCTTTGATTTGCCTTAGGTTCCTTGAACCATGTTAACAAAGTGCTTTTTTCGTATTACCCACCACAAAGGGGTTAAACAGAGGGATGGGTAAATATATTTCCCAAACCATTGGAGCTAGAACCTTGAAATGTTGCTTGCATGAACCTTAGTATCCTAGACCCTTGCTAACAGTGTTTTTTCGTGTTACCCCCACAAAGGGGTTAAACAGAGGGGTGGGTAAATACATCTCCAAATCCGTTAGGGCTAGACCCTTGAAATGTTGATGCATAAATAAAAAGAGTAGAATCAACAAAGTGTATATCAAATATCAAAATTCAGGAATGGAACAAAGTACTAGACAAAAGCTGGATGATGTCGGATGTTTTCACACAAAAATATAAGGAACAAGTGAATTGAAATCTATATTCAAGTTTGTTGTCACCCTCTAGCTGCAGCAATTTCAAATGAAACCGGGCCGAGTCTAGAGGACCTTACCCATGGTAACCCATCCAAAGGATGGGTTGGTCCGCTAGGCAGTAATAATTGCTTAGAGATGCAACACGATGATGCTGCTTATGCCAAATGTTAAGTTGACAGATTACACACGAAGGATTTGTCATAAGCCATCCCACATGTTGAGGGGAATTGCTAGATACATTCGAAAATAAGTTGTCATCAAAATATATTTTGGGGTATTCTGTTGTGTATGGTGAAAATAATCTAACAAAATTATATTTCAATAAGATATTGTGTACTTAAGAATATGTTAATTATCATTATATTCATTTGAAAAATATTTTTGATTATAACATGAATATATTTTTGAATATTACATTTCATCTGGGATATTTTCACGATAATTCAAAATCGTTCGCATTTGGATAACATACATGTACGTCCTTCCGAATTTATTTGACAATGTGGCCAGAAATATAATTTCAGATATATTAATAAAATTAGCAAAAGTCCCAATTCATGACTTTTTCAGATGCATTTTCGGACATATTTTCAGTATATTTTTGTCAAATGTATTTTAACATTATAAAATGTTTCTTCATATTACGTGGGATGAATTTGTGCAAATGTGCAATGGGATGCACTGCCATACATTTTTATCCAATTTCAAAAATGTGTGGCAGTCAACCTAACATTTGGAATACTCGGCATCATTGTGTTGCATATCACTGAAACTCTGGAGATGTGTTGTTAGTATTAAATTTTTCAATCATCGTAACAAAAAAAATAATCAAACATTAGATTCTACTGATTTCACAATGACCTTAATTAAAAGGCAGTCATTTTTCAAATATCGTGTGTTTTCAAGTTGGGTGTAGTTGAATTCACCTATGTCACAGACGTGTTTATGTATTTCCCTTATTTGTGCTGATTTTGTTAAATGTTTTTTCTCGGAATCAGATTGGTCAAAAATTGTCATCGTAATATTATGAAACAATTCCTTATCGAGTAAGGCGTCATATTCTCCTTTACGTTGGATGGTGAAAAATGATGCTTTTGTTTTATTAAATGCTGCACCTATTTGCATTCTGTATCCCTTTTCCATAGAGTAAAAGCAGTCACTCCATACATGAACAAATCCTCCACCTAGCGCATCTTGTTTCAATTGTTTAAAATTATTCAATTTCCAATATGAGATCCCATTATCAGAGTAAAACGATTTGTAGAGTAGCGCATAGGGAATGCATCGAACAATAATTTGCATTGAGTCGTCTATAACAAATGGAGATTCATTTCCTAGAAAATCAATTGGAATGATTCCACCACATTCACCATTATAGTCTAGGTTTAACCACGTACACTCTTTGATCTCATTATTACTATGACACAATGAGTAAACTTGGATTTGGAAAATCTTACACTGTTCCAAATGTTCCTTAGAAATGTCAGCAGGAAATATTAAAACCGATTCAGGTTTTGACTCGTATGTCATCACAACTGTTTGTTCAATCAGACTACCAGGGAATTTAAAATGACCAATGAATATTCCTACTTCTTTTCCTGATTTTAAGTCACGTAGTTTTTCATTCATTCGATCAATCTTGAAAGTGAAGTCTTGAGATTTTTCTTCAATCATGTAGTGGGTAATGTTTTCAATTCTTTTGTTAAGCACCTATGAATAGCAAAACAACGCTTGTTGTAATGGTATATTTTATGTTGTTAACACATGCATCTCAAAATTTTGATTACCTGAACATTTGTGTTTGAAAAGTCATCTGTTGAGAAAAAAAAATAAAAAATACATTTTATTTTTACATGTCCCCTATACGTGTAACATAAGGTTGCAAATGCAAATAAATATTTGATTATATTGTGAAATTACCATCGTTCTTGTTCTTTGAGATATCATCTTGCAGAGCTTGAATAGCAGTGGAATATTCTTTCTGGTGTTGGGTCAGCGTTGAGTCTAATTCCAATTTCAAAACTTCTGTGCTTGTCGTTATTTTGTTTTGAAGTATTTTTATTTCTTCATCCAAACTCCGCTTTACAGCGAAGTCTGTTGGTATAAAAAGATGTATTGTCATGAATTATTATTTTGCAAATATGTATTTAATAATATTGTTGAATTACCGTCATCCTTGTACTTTGAGAAGCCGTCATTCAGAACTTGAATAGCGTTTGTGTTTTCTTTATGGTGATGGGTCAGCTTTGTATCTAAATCGATTTTCAAATCTTTTGCGTCTTTGTTCATTTTATTTTCAATTGTTTTAATGTCGTCATCGAGTTTGGACTTGACAGCGGAAACGACATTTATTTTCTGGGCATTAATTTCTTTCGTTACTTTTTCCTGAACTTCCTTCATTGACCTTTCTATTTGGATCTCGAGGAATCTTAACTTTTCGTCACATTCTTTGTAAGCATTCAAAAAATTTGTTTGGATTTTGTCGATGTGTTCCTCGTATCTTTTTTCCATATCTTTCACTTTGCTTTCGATTGTTTGATCAGTGTTAAGCTTTTGGTCTTGAATTTCCTTCTTGACTTGTTCCCTAATTTTTGTTTCCATTTCCTGAGATTTCGCTTCAATTTTTTCTCCTAAGCTCACTGCTATATCGAATTGTAACTTATTTATAATACCCTTTAAGTAAATCTCAAATGTACTTTGTAGTTGCTCAATTTCATTTCTGAGACTGTTTTCTAGATTTGGACAGTTACATGTTGCCCTCTCTTGTCGCAAGGTTGCAAAGGCTTTTTTGAGATCTTTTAAATCTTCTTTCTGAAATTTGCAGAAAAAACATTTTGGATATTTAACCAAATACATGTACATGTAAAACGTTGTTTAAAGTTTCAGAAATGTAATGAAAGCTTCGGTTTAAAAGCTAAACCTTACCTGTTTATCAAACTCGTGTGCGTTAAGTTTTGGAATCCATACTCTGGGGAGAAGGTTTCGTGTAGAAAATTTACATTTATGTTTGTGAAGCTGCATATGTAATGAAAAGCCAGATAAAGAATTATGTGGTGGGTGACAAATTTTAAATAACGAGTTAAATGGTATATTACCATGATTCCCGAAAGGTTGACGACCTCTTTGCATCCATATTCTTTGTACGTGCAATACGTTTTTAAGTTGTAAACCCCCATTTCAAAGTCCTTGTTCTGAGAAATCTTTAAAAATGTCACAGTGGCATACATGTTAATCGTTATTGAACATTGATGTCATGTGAATCGCATAATATCCAAAAGCCCAATTGATTCTTGCTTAGTTAATCTAAAAAGTTTTATTTAACATAATTTTGACGCTGACCTCATCAATTGCCTTGTTTGCACAGTTATCAATCGGGCATGCCTTGTTGACATAAATGCCATGACATTTCCCACAAAATAGATGTTTGCAAGTAGCGAAATAATGGTAAATGGCCACGTCACCACATACCATACATCTGTATGGTTTGCAGTCATCCTCGTTCAGAAATTTGATGGTGGGCAACGCAACTACAAGTTTCGTTTTATGATCAGCTAAAATGTGTCCAATTTGAAATTAAAAATTAGTCAGTTGAGGAACATTATAAAGATTAAATAATTGTAAATAGTCTTACACGAAAGAATTTCATCAGCCATATTTCTCACGCTGAGTCAGTGAGGACAACTTGAATTCAACTAAATACGAAGCATTTACTGAAGTTGATTAGTTGTAGTTATTTGATTTTGATATCACTGACAAAGTCGCAATTTTCAAAACAAACTGAAATTCGATATCATTCATCCTTTAATCAAACGTGATATGTATAATCTATGGGTGTTGTTGTTCAGGGCCATGGTTGATATATCGTAAAATCAATATTAACTGATTAAAAGAGGCTTAAGTTCTAATCTATTTTAAACTAGCAACAAAATAATGTCATGGCAGTATGGGCGGATCCATGCTAATTTGACTCTTTTGATGTCAAGTCTAAAAGATAACGAATCTTTGATCTCAACTGGGACAAAGTCGAATATTTACTATAGCCCATTTCACGATTTGATAATTTAGAATCAATATTATCAAATCGTGATTAAGGTTATAATAAAAATTCGACTTTGACAAATTTTAAATGACATCAACCAATACGAAAACATGCAGCATTACCCCCTACATAAAGATAAACACCTTGCAAGTATTTTATTGCGTCTGAAAATTCCTTGCAAACATGCGCAACAGTTTCTTTTAATGTTATTTCTAATGATTATGAAATTTGCTTTATGTTATCCACAATTATTGTAATGCTTTTATTTAATTAGACTCGACACCTGAGTCGGTGCTTTGCTGTTGTTCAGAATTAATTGTATCACTGCAGGGCGACATTGTCTCAGAGAAACTTGACAAAATCGAGGAATTTCAGCTTGGAATTTTACAGTATCATCAGTAGATTTTATGGGTTTATTTATTCCGAAAAATCCGCCTAAAAACGTTTGGCTATACGCGCCTGCTCACGTAAACAAACAATTCCATTACTCCCAATAATGAATTTTTATTTTGAACCGTTTTAACCAAGTTTTAAGTTTAATTTAATACTGATGTTGTTGTTTTTTCCTCGTAACAGTTGTCTTTTGCCATAAATGTTACCATACAGACTAATTAATATTAAAGTACACACTTTTAACCTTGGCAAATGAAAATATGACACTGAAAATTTGAGAAAACCGAGAATTCGTGTTCGGAAATTAAGTCACCCTGACCATATACAGCGTAAGGTTACTTAGGCAGGGTTGTGGTAAACACAAAAAAAGAATAAGAACATATATGCCCTGATCCAAATATTTTATATTCAACCCTACTTGTAATGTCCTTGCATTCGAAATTTATACTCCTTACATTTTAATATTTTGAGCTTTTTTATGCCTGACTTTTAACCCGCTGGTCTAACCAAAAATAAATTTATTTTGCATGACCATCAGCAGGCAATCACTGCCAGCCTTCGAGCGTTAGGAGAAGCCGACAGTCAGGGGCGGCGTCCTTATCGTATGCAAGATGATAAATCTAAAATATGAATTTTTTTATACATCTGGAGCAAGGTCTGCACCAGAGCTTATCCACACTTTTCTTTAAAATCGGTGACCCATCCGCGTTAACCATACACTGCACAAATTAATAATTAATTGGAGCTTGTTACACCCTAACCTTAATCAAACCATTGAACACGTTTAGATCGCATGTTTTTCTGGATTTTTGAAATCTGTTTTTTTTTTTTTTTTTTTTTGTTTTATGCTGGTGCATGCACTTCAGAAATGTACTTGGCAACAATCAGTCGTGGTGCCAAACTCGAGAGTGACGTTTGCCAAACACTTTCTCCGTGCTGTTAAGCACGTGAAACATTAATGGCTGCATGGATAATTGATGAAAAGTCAGATGCAGTGCCGTACCGTGTTACATGCAGTCGTTATTGTGTTCCAAATGCCAAGAGCTGCATCAGCTCCAGTGGTCTTGGCTGGAATCACGGTGTGCGCGTTGCAGGGTCTCGTGGGAAGGATGACGTTGCATGCCATCCCCATTTTCCACTTTTTCCAATAATTTTCCCATTAAACACGCGTGCCAACCGTTCTTCCCAAAGCCACAAAGTTTGCAACGGTCGGCCTAGTCTGACAGAATACGAGAACGGTGTGGATGGGGAAGCTGGTTCTGGTCTTTTGAGTTTTCAACCGAAAATGATTAGCTGATAAGGGGCGACATCAGCCTTTCACCAGTGAATGGAGTTCTCCACGTTGGTTATTTGCAAGTAATCGACGTGTGCAGCCGCAGCTGGAAGGAACCATGGCCTTCATGGCCCTGCCTGACATTAAAAGGATACACGTGTACATGAACGGCAACGCGTACCATCCGGGTACCAACTTCATCGTCCATCCCAGGCGGATCCGAAATTACGAGGTTTTCCTCAAGGACCTGACGGACAAGCTCAGGCCAGGATTCGGGGCCATTCGCAATGTGTACACGCCCGTCAACGGGTCAAGGGTCAGGGACTTGGAGGACCTGGAGAACAACCAGAGATACGTGGCTGCTGGGAAGGAAGCGTTTCATAGAATACAGTGAGTTGGAAAAATACTAAGAGTTTTTCGTTAGGGCCCATTGAAAGTTATTTTTTTAAATTGAATTTTGATATGAGTTTGATATTTCAAATTATTATTATTATTTATTCAAGAACGTCATAAGTGACAAAATTAATACATAAGTATATTCAAAATAAGCAATAAAAGTACATTCAAGACAATAGTATCAAGTTTCTAAAAAAATATAAGTGTAGTTTTGATTTAAAATGCTTACAAATTTTTAGGCATGAGTAACATGAGCATTGAAACTATATGTTTTTATTGAAAGTTTAAATTGATAGTAAGTTCCTGTTAAGATTTTTAGGATTTTTACAAATTTTAGATCTCTACTGTAATTACATGTATATTCCTATTCACACGGCAGGTGCTCCATCTATCGCGCTTAAAGCAAAATAAAAAGTCAAACCTAGAATTATCGTTTTTACTAATATCATATGCATTTCCACAAGTTGTCAAGAGCACATCCAATTCTGTTCCATATTCTGGGAAGAAGATTTCGTGTAGTAAATTGGCAGCTCTGCTTGTGATGCTGTGAATTTAATAAAAACACATATACTGTGATGTGGATAATTATTTGCTGGGTGTCATATTTTAAATAACGAGTTAAATGGCTTATTACCTGGATTCTTGAAAGGTTGACGATCTCTTTGCAGCCATATTTTTTGTACGTGCAATACGTTTTTAGGTTGTAAACTCCAATTTCAAAGTCCTTATCTTGAGAAATCTTGAGAATTGAACATTGATGTCATGTGAATTGACTCTTGCTTACTTCGATCAAAACGTTATATTTAACATAAATTTGAAGCTGACCTCATTAATTGTCTTGTTTGCACAGTTGTTGATTGGGCATGCCTTGTTGTCATAAATACCATGACATTTTCCACAAAATAGATGTTTGCAAGTAGCGAAGTAATGATAAATGGCCACGTCACCACATACCATACGTATGGCTTGTATGCATTTCCACAAGTTGTCAAGAGCACATCCGATAAAACGCAACTCCCTCTTAATGTTTACAAGAAAAAATATTTTAATACGTTTATCAGGAAAGGAGAAATTGTGGTTCGCAATTTTCTGCAGGGTGTCCCCAAAGCCACAACGCACTTTCGATGGGCCTTAAGTGAGGGCGTAATGAAATATGTGACACATGTGGCGCATGCGAAAAATTAAAATAAATATACAAGGGTTATGTTACCATCGCGAATGGGGGAGGGGGTAGGGTAGGAGAATTGACGAATGTGCTAGACAGGAAATTAAAGCCACTTGTTTTCATTAACAAATATTAGGCTAAATCGGCCATCCTTTGGGATCCAGTTTTTTTTTTTTTTTTCGCAGCTTCATAAATACTTTTACAATGCAATATAATCGGACAGACATTTGCCCTGAACATCAATCAAAAAATGTGAAAAATGAAAATAAAATGCAAATATGCAGAAAGGTGATAATGTTGGGCGTAATCACAATGATGCGTTATGAATAAACGCTTGTGTAAGATCCAATATTTGCGAATTATGACGCCGCCGAATACATGCACATGTAATTAGTTGGGCAGGTCACTCATAGTTTTGTCGAATATACACCGTTTAACACATTGATGAATAAATAGGGAAGCATTTAAGATTAAACACGAATGTAATAACGTTCGATATTTTTCAGATATTGATGTTGCAAATTTCTGATACGTCTAATTTTTTAGCAAGAGTGATTTTCTTCGCAAAATATTTTTTTCTTCAAAGTGAAATCAGGTTTCGGTGCAAATACTTTCATCTTACCATATGGGTATATTTCGCTTTTAACAAACTCGATTCTTTAACAAATTGTTGAAAGATGTTGATGGGCATTTGATTTTTTTGGGGGAAATTCGTGCTAATGCTTCATTTGCAATGCGTGTACAATGCTTGACATTGTTGACAACAGTTAAATATACGAGATCGTACAAATTGACTACAATGTATGTACATAACTGATGATGAAATACCGAATAATGCAGGACTGACTTTTACTTGAATCACGAGATGTGCACAGCAGTCAGAAAACCATCAATGTTTATTATACATGAGGATATCAACGCAATATTTAATGCTTGAACATCACTAGCTTCACACCAAAACAAGAGTACTTTACATTTAAGCATCTATTTGCAAAATCACCAAATTTCACGTGCCAATAAATTGTTAATGAATCCTATGTGATTCCGCTTGCTTTTGATACAGTCACCCCCAGAGGTCACATGCGCCACTTTTAAAAACTTTGCGGTTAAACTAGCTGATAGAAACTAATTATGTTGATCTCCTTACTTCGCATATACATTAAATGGTAAGAGCAAGTTCTTCACCGTGACTTATCATGGGTTGCAAACTATACATTTGGCATAATCTGCATCTTTGTGTTTAATCTCACTGCAAGTTCTGCAGATGTCATGTTAAATGAAAATTCCAGTAATGGTAATAAAACGAATAATCAGTCATTCGATTATTGGCTCCACAATCACCTTAATCAAAAGGCAGTCATTTTTCAAATATCGTGGATTTTCAAGCTGGGCGAAGTTGAATTCACATATGTCACAGCAGAGTTCGATTTCCGTCATTAGTCTCATTTCAGTTAAATGTTGTTTTTCCCTTGAATTAGATTGGTCAAGAATAAATATCTTAATCCTGTGGTGAAATTCATTGAAGAGACAAGTGTCGTATTCTCCTCTGCGATAGCAGGTGTGGAATAATACCTGTGATTCACTAAATGTAACAGCAGCTTGCAGTCTATATCCTGCTTCCATCGAGTAAAAGCATTCACTCAGTACATGAACATATTTGCCATCAAAATAATCTTGTTTCAGCTGCTTGAAATGATTCAATTTCCAAAATATTATCCCATCATCAGAGTAAAACGATTTGTAGAGTAAAGCATAGGGAATGCATCTAACAATTATGTGTATGCAGTCTTCTGTAACAAATGGAGATTCTTTTTCTAGAAAATCAATTGGAATTGCTCCGACCCATTTATCATTAGTGTCTACGTTTAACCACGTGTACTCCTTGATATCATTTTTACTTTGACACAATGAGTGAAATTGGATTTGTGAAATGGGGAAAATCTTACCATGTTTCAAATGTGGCTGAGAAATTACATCAGTGAATATCAGTATCATTTCATTTTCTGAATCATATGCCATCGTAACACTTTGTTTATTCTCAGAGTCGTTAATTTCAAAATAACCAATATATATTTCTTCTTTTTTTCCTGTTTTTAAGTCACGCAATTTCTCCTGTATTTCTTCAATCTTCCATGTGAATTCTTGAGATTTTTCCTCAATCAAATATTTGATTATGTTTCCGATTCTTTTGTTAAGCACCTATGAATAGTAAGACATTTCTTATGGTGATGCTGTGTTTGATGTACATGTATCCCATAATTTTATTTTTTTTACTTTTTTTACCTGAACATTTGTGCTTGGAAATAACTGATGCGAGCCATCTGTTGAAATAAACAATATTTTTTAAACTCGTAATGCATTATTTTGCAAATAAATCTTTGATAATAATATTGAATTACCATCGTTTCTGTACTCTACGATGTCATCATGGAGAGCTTCGATAGCATTGGCATTTTCTCTATGGAGATGGATCAACTTTGTTTCTAATTCGATTTTCATATCATCGTTGCTTTTCTTCATTTTCTTTTCAATCATTTTAATATCTTCAGCTAATTTGTACTTTACAGCAAAATGGGCATTTATTTTTTGGTCATTAATTTCTTTCGCTAATTCTTCCCTAAGATCTGTCATCGATCTTTCTATCTGGCTCTCGAGGAATCTCAAGTTTTTGTCGCTTTCTTTGTGAAGCTTCGCAAAATCATTATTAACTTTGTCGATATAATTTTCTGCTCTTATTTCGATATCTTTTACTTTGCTTTGGATTTTTTGATCGGTGTTAAGCTTTTGATCTTGCATTTCCTTCTTCACTTCTTCCCTAAGTTTTTTCTTAATTTCCTGTGTTTTTCGGTCAATTTTTTCTCCCAGGCATAACGCAATATCAACTTGTAAATTTTCTTTAACGCCCTTTAAGTCATTCTCAAAATTACTTCGCAGTTGCTCAATTTCTTTTCTCAAACTGTTTACTAGATTTGGACAGCTATATGTCGCCCTCTCTTGTCTCAAGGCTGCAAAATCTTTTTCAAGCTCTTTTAAATGTCCCTTCTAAAATTTTCAGAAAAAGCATTTTAGATATTTGACATCGAAGTTTCTGAAATGCGATCGGGGAAACTTCAGGTTAAAATGTCAGAACTTACCACTTCATGAAACTCGTGTGCAGTTACTTTTGGGGTCCATATTCTGGGGAGAAGTTTTCGTGTCGAAAATTTGCATTGATGCTTGTGATGCTGTATATTAAATGAAAAACCATATACTATACATAATTATACGCAGTTCGACAAATTTTAGATAATGAGTTGAAAGGTTTATTACCATGATCAATGAAAGTTTGATGATCTCTTTGCAACCATTTTTGTTGTACATGCAATACGTTTTTAAGTTGTAAACGCTCAATTCAAAGTCCTTATCTTGAAATATCTTCAAAACGTAATAGCGGCATGTTGTATTAATAGTTCTTCAAACATGTAGAAACCATTAATGTCATGTGAACAGCTCGAAATATTATACAACAGCCTAATTGGCTCTTGTTTATTTCAATCTAAAAAGGGGCGATTTAACATTGTTTTCAAGCTCACCTTAGCTATTGCTTTGTTCATACAGTTGTCAATTGGACATGCCTTGTTGGCATAAATGCCATGACATTTTCCACAAAATAGATGTTTGCAAGTAGCGAAATAATGGTAAATGGCCACGTCACCACATACCATACATCGGTATGGCTTGCATTCATCTTCATTCAGAAACTTGATGGTGGGCAGTACAACTACAAGTTTGGCCTTTTCATCCGCTAAAAGGTGTCCAATTTGAAATAGAAAAAGATCTGTTATGGAACATTAAGAAGAGTAGGTAGCTCTAAATGATTTTACTCACACGAAAGAATTTCATCAGCCATAATTCTGGCGTAAACTCAGTGAAGAAAATGGGATATTCAACCAATATGAAATGTTTACTGCAGGTTGATTAGTTTAGATGTTTGATGTTGATATTACCAAGTTGCAGTATTAAAAAAACCTAACGCCGGAATCCCCGTAACCATGTTTGATAGATAATGTCCTGGTAACTTAGGTAATGTTGAGATATCGTAAGATCAATGTAAGCTGATAAATAAAGGCATGAGTTCGATTGTATTTTAAATTAACAACATCATAATGCCATGGGCGTGTGAACTATCCCATGTTAATTGACCCGTTTCGATGGCAAGATTAGAGATAACGATTTTTGATATGAGTAGCTAGGACAAAGTTGAAATGTTATTCACCTATTTTCCTGATTTGATAATTTAGATAAAATTAACCAATATATACGGAAGTATGCAGCACTACCTCACCTGAACATATCCCAAAACACGTCCCATCGTTTAGATGTTCGTGTTCGAATATATCAATTATATGTAATAATATTACACATAACTTTTCACAATTAGTAACGTCACGAACATTTTTATTTACTATTTCCGTAAAGGTAAATGTACATACACAATAGATGTTACGCAGTCAAATATTTGCACCAAACCAAACATTTTCAGAAAATGAAATTAGTAGACCATTTTGGATTTTATTTAGTTCTTAAACATTAGACTTTTAAACTCCTAGAAATTTTATAACCCTTAACTCATAAATGAACGTTTTTTCCAATACATGATGTTGCAAACAATGTTCAATGTATCTGTATACTGCATACCGCTATACAAATATAAACCCGATGGAAATACTGTATCAAATTTAGAAGTTGGAATCAGATTGGTCAAAAGTTATCATCTTAATCCGATGACAATTCATTGCAGAGAAAGGAGTCATATTCTCCTTTATGATATATGATTATAAAACTTTGAAATGACTTTGAGATGAAACAAAATGATGACGCTTATGCCAAATGTTTGGCACGTATAGGATTGGTCAAACGACCTCCCAGTGCAAATTTGCACAACATCAACTAGCATATATTTATGTCCAATCTCACAGACTGTAGTTACGTTAATCTCGTTACTGTGCAGATGCATTAGGTGGTGAGATCAAGTCTTTCACCAGGATCTATCATGGATAGTCAACCCAACATTTGGCATACATATTTGGCATCACTCTGCAGAAGTGTTGTTATAACATTAAATTTGCAATCATATTTCCAATCAGCCATCAGAATGGACGGGCTCCACAATCACCTTAATCAAAAGGCAGTCATTTTTCAAATATCGCGTATCTTCAAGTTGGGTATAGTCAAATTTACCCATGCCACAGCAGCGAACGGAGATTTTCGTCCTTGGAATCATTTCAGTTAAATGTCGTTTTTGCTCGGAATCAGATTGGTCAAAAATGATCATCGTAATGTCATGAAACAACTCATTATCGAGTGAGGCGTCATACTCTCCTTTACGATGGATGGTGAAAAATGATGCTTGTATTTTATTAAATGCTGCACCTATTTGCATTCTGTACCCCTTTTCCATAGAGTAAAAGCAATCACTCCGTACATGAACAAATCCTCCACCTAACGCATCTTGTTTCAATTGTTTGAAATTATTCAATCTCCAATATGAGATCCCATTATCAGAGTAAAACGATTTGTAGAGTAGTGCATAAGGAATGCATCGAACAATAATTTGTATAGAGCCATCAATAACAAATGGAGATTCATTTTTTAGAAAAATAATTGGAATTACTCCGCTCCATTCATCGTTAGAATCATCATTTAGCCAAATACACTCTTTGATCTCATTATTAATTTGACACAATGAGTACACTTGGGTTTGGAACATCTTACAGTGTGTCAAATGTTGACCAGAACTTTTATCGGTGGATAGCACAATCATTTTAATTTCTGAATCATATGACATCATAACCTTTTGTTCAATCTCAGAGCCACTGACTTTAAAATAGCCAATAGTTATTTCTGCATTTTTTCCTGATATTAAGTCACGCAGTTTTTCCTCCACTCCTTCAATCTTCCAAGTAAAATCTTGAGATTTTTCTTCAGTCAAATGTTGGATGATGTTTCCAATTCTTTTGTTAAGCACCTGTGGATAGTAAAACCATGTTTGTGATAAGGATATGTTAGATGTTGTTACTATATGTTTATCAATTTGAATTATTTCACCTGAACATTTGTGCTTGGAAATAACTGCTGGGAGTCATCTGTGAAAATAAAAACTTCTTATCATAAGGCATTATTTTCAAAATATATATTAAATACCGTTGAATTACCATCGTTCTTGAACTTTGTGATGCCATCAAGCAGAGCTTGAATAGCATTGGAATTTTCTTTCTTGTGATGAGTCAACTTTGTGCCTAATTCCAATTTCAAATCTTCTGTGCTTGACTTTATTTTGTTTTGAAGTATTTTTATTTCTTCATCCAAACTCCGCTTGACAACGTAGTCTGTTGATACAAAAAACGTGTTTCATGAAGCATCATTTTTCAAATGAGAATTTAATAATATTGTTAAATTACCATCATTCTTGTACTTCGTTATGTCATCATGCAGAACTTGAATAGCATTGGAGTTTTTGCTTTGGTGATGGATCAGCTTTGTTTCTAATTCGATTTTCAAATCTTCTGTGCTTTTCTTCATTTTCTTTTGAATTATTTCTATGTCTTCATCTAATTTGGACTTCACAGCGGAATCGGTATTTGTCCACTGGTCATTAATTTCTTTCGCTAATTCTTTCACTGATCTGTCAATCTTTATCTCAAAGAATCTTAATTTTTCACCACTTTCTTTGTGAAGATTCCCAAAATCTGTATTAACTTTGTCCATGTGAGTTTCTGCCCTTTTTTCGATTTCTTTGACTTTACTCTGGATTGTTTGATCGGTGCTAAGCTTTTGGTCTTGCATTACTTTCTTTAGAACTTCACCAAGTTGTTTCTCAATTTCTTGAATTTTTCGGTCAATTCCTTCTTCCAGGTGTAAAGCTATATCAACTTGTAACTTCTCTTTAACACCTTTCAACTCATTCGCAAAATTTGTATTAATTTTGTCGATGTGAGTTTCTGCTTGTTTTTCAATTTCTTTCACTTTAGTTTGGATTGTTTGATCGACGTCAAGTTTTTGGTCTTGACGTTCTTTCTTTAGTTCTTCCCGAAGTTTTTTCTCTATTTCTTGAATTTCTCCCAGGTGCAATGCTATATCAACTTGTAAGTTCTCTTTGACACTCTTTAAGTCGTTCTCAAAATCACTTCTTAGTTGCCCTATTTCCTTTCTGAGACTGCTTTCTAAATTTGGACAATTGCATGTCATCCTCTCTTGTTGCAAGTTTGCAAAAGCTTTTTTAAGATCTTTTAATTCTTCTTTCTAAATTTTACCAAAAAAAGTATTTTGGGTGTTAAATGTTAATGATCTGTCAATCTTTGTTCGAAGTTTTTGAAATGTTATAAAAACTTTGGTTTAAATTCTTACCATATCATCAAACTCTAGTGCGGAAAGTTTTGGGTTCCATATTCTGGGAAGAAGATTTCGTGTAGTAAATTGGCAGCTCTGCTTGTGATGCTGTGAATTTAATAAAAACACATATACTGTGATGTGGAGAATTTTCTGCGGGGTGTCACATTTTAAATAACGAGTTAAATGGCTTATTACCTGGATTCTTGAAAGGTTGACGATATCTTTGCAGCCATATTTTTTGTACGTGCAATACGTTTTTAGGTTGTAAACTCCAATTTCAAATTCCTTATCTTGAGAAATCTTGAGTTGAACATTGATATCATGTGAATTGACTCTTGCTTACTTCAATCAAAAAGTTATATTTAACATAAATTTGAAGCTGACCTCATTAATTGCCTTGTTTGCACAGTTGTTGATTGGGCATGCCTTGTTGTCATAAATGCCATAACATTTCCCACAAAATAGATGTTTGCAAGTGGCGAAGTAATGATAAATGGCCACGTCACCACATACCATACATCTGTATGGCTTGCAGTCATCTTCGTTCAGAAACTTGATGGTGGGCAATGCAACTACAAGTTTGGTTTTCTCTTCAGCTAAATTGTTTCCAGTTTTTAATTTAAAATTTTCAATTAAAAAGCATTATGAAGATTGAATAACCCCAAATGATGTAACTTACACGAAAGAATTTCATCCGCCATATCTCTCTATCGTACAGTCAGTCTGGAAAACTTATATCCAACTAATTACGAAACATTTACTGAAGTTGATTAGTTTTAGTTATTTGATTTTGCCCTCACTGATATGGCAGCATTTATAAAATTGCCTGAAACCCTTCAACTTGTAATCATACGTGATTGGTGTAATCTGTTGGTAATGTAGTCCTCATAGGAGTTATCGTGGATATATCTTAAAAACAATGTCAACTGTTAAAGAGAGGGTTAAGTTCTGTTATATTTTAAACGAATGTCATCATAATAGCATGGGTGTGTGGAATGCTGTTATGTTAATCTACTTATTTTGATAGCAAGCTTAAATGATAATGAACTTTTAATATCTACTAGGACAAAGTTGAATTCGTACTACAGTAATTTTCCATATTTGATAATTTAGATAAAATTAACCAATAAAAAAGCATGCAGCACTACCCCCGACATAAGCATTATCCAAAAATAACTTTTAGCATTTGGACATTTTCAGAACACGATATCGACGCTTGGATATCTTTGAAAATAAATTTAAGAGCAAGAATAAACACTGTGGTGGATTTTTGATTAAACGGTCACGGTGACATTATTTCCAATTTCTATTATAGCACCTATATTGATTGATTGACAGCAAAAAAAAAGATGTGACATAGCTGTCCTGGCGATAGTTTACCATTATGTTACCAAAATGTGGAAGATAAGAAGAAAACAATAAATTCTTTATACATTTACTCTCCTTTATAAACGTTTGGAAATTTCCTGATTTGCACAGTTAAAGCTCAGGAAACTTACTGATCACAAAAAGTATGGCAAATGCAAGCTCAAAATGGATTTGGGGCCTAAATTGCCACCATTTGACAGCCATGGGAAACATTTATCCAGCATTATACTGTTATCAATTCAAACAATTGTGACACCATATATAAATTGTCAGAAATAGTGAAATATGATGCGAAATATTTGGAAATTTTGCACAAGCATTCAAATTACTTAGCCTCCTGGTTGGGCTATGTAACTTGAGTCTTGTGTTAGCTAAAATTTTAGTATTATAACAACAAATGGTAATAGACAAGGGAAATGCCACCATGAATACAAATAGACATCTTTGGCAAATCATCATTATTCAGTTGAAGATCAGATGCAAGTCAGAGACGTTCAGCGTTCACCCAACTATACTTTTTGATGACGTTATTACTTTGATGATATAATTTAGGTTTGGTGATTCTTACAATATTTGAAATGTTGTTCATATGTTTCATCAGAAAATATATGGATGACCTTTTATTCTGAATCTTATGGTATCTTAATATTATGTTGAATCTCAGAGCCATTAAGATTGATTATAAAATAACCACTAGATATTTTCCTTTTTTTTCTTATTTTAAGTCACGCATAACATCTTGAGATTTTTGCAATGACATATGGGAAAATGTTTTCTGCTCTTTTTAAGACGCTCGTTGTCAACGTTGTCGTTGTCGTTGGGGCTGATGATGGCAATGTTAATTAAGCTATTTTTACCTGAATATTTGTGTTTGAACGCACAAAATGACAGCTAGGACAGGTGTCATTCTGTTAAACTAGACGAGGAATTAAGGTTAAATATAATTATTTCGTGCACATTTGGAGCAGGTCGTAATCCGCAGTATATCTAGAAATAAATTATGCGGAGATATTTCAGCTATACTGCATGGAAATAAGTTCACCAAAAATCATTCCAATTTTATTTTTATTCATTTTTATACCACGATGCCTGCATGGTTCATTGATGATTTTGGAATAATTTTTATTATTTAGCTGGATAATCTATGATGCATTTACTAATTCAATTTACCGAATGAGTACTAAAAATAAGCTTCTGTTGTGCAACTTTATTTACATGTTCTAGAGCTTCGATTTCCAATGAATTGAACGTTCTCACGAAATGGCAGACATTGTTAAGCCTTTAGGAACATAATTTATGAAAAACGTTTATCGTCTATTGACTTTCTTTTTTAAATCGTTATAATAATTGTTTATAACAATGGATTCACATGTACTCGTAAGTAGTGACGCATGTTCCAGGACAGACAGACTTGCGTGCAAAAATACGTCCATTGGCCATTGGTTTTGGGAATGTTGTTTATACGGATCCTACGTCGTAAGAAATCGTATCCAGTTGGAAAAACCTGTTGCTAGGAATTGAATTCTGGTTCAAGGGCAACTTATGCTGTATACATGCTCCACCTTTTAGTAAATAGTTTCTGGAAACTATTGGCAACTTGGGTTACCCATGACAACAAACACGCATTTGCCACGACCAATATTGACGACTCTCCATAACATGCAGACACTTTGGGAGACGGAAATATCTTAAGTATGCCAGTTAAATTGGATATGAAAGATTGTCATGTAAACCTCTAATCAGGTAATTAATGGTCGTTAATCCGTGATGAAATGTTTATTGGAGTGAAGCGCACATGTGTGTTGTGTCTCGCAATTGTTTATCACTTTCTTCACTGTTTATATTCACAAACTTTTAAGGACACCGTATCGTACATTTTATTGTTTTTGATAACATTGATGGTCAGTCGTTGAATCCTGTTCAGATAATAAAATGGCTCAGTAGTGCCAAGAAAATATAACTAACCTACCAATTGAAGACCTCACACGAACGGCAAAAAGTGAGATTAAGGTACAAAATATAATAGGGTTTAAATCTACATAAATGATATGATAGGCTGGTTAGTGTATCGTTGACATAACAGTATTGTTACTTATAATTCGTGTTTTACATATAAAGTAGTGTATGGAAACAGGTTCTTTTTTGCAATCCTGTAAAGTGTGATTGTTGTGGGTTGAAAAGATGACCAAATGTGAAAAAATAGGGGCATATATGGATGGGTATAGCCATACATGTATTGTACATGTACATGTATAAGGCATCATTATATGTAGTTGTGTCAGTTTGGCTCTACAGTGTACACCGGGACTAGTAGGTCCATATTTGAGTACTTTCTGATTTAACCATTTATGGAATGAGACAATGGCCCTGAATACTTTTCCCACTACGGTAAATTTCACACGCCTTATTATTTTTATATTTTGCATATTCACCTAGTTATCAAGAGATGACAACATTTTTTGGGAAGAATTTAATAATGAAATTTAAAGGGAAAGCCTGGGATGTTGAAAACTCATCTCTGGGCAGGGAAACCCTGAAGAGACATGAACAATCTTATAGATTGATTTAAAATACATTATGCAAGACATTCATATTAAATTACTTCCCATACCATACTGCGCTTTCGACACGTTTGCTCACAAATACATGTATGGCAGTTTTCCATGCAAATTTCAGGCACAATATACAACCGAATGTATGACAGTTTTTCATGCAAATTTCAGCCACAATATACAGCCGAATACACAGGACTGAATTTTGTTGGTTGTGAGTGAATAACGTCAATGATATCTGTTGTATCTACACTTGCTTATGAATGACGATATTATCATACTGATATCATTATGTGCGCAGCATATGGGATTATTTTTTGAAATTAGAGCTTATCGTCTTTTTGGTTTTCTAGGAATCTAGGGCAACTATACATGCATTGTAGCTTGGATCGACATTTTCATTTCATATGATAAGTTCCCTTCTAATAGACCAGCACGATATATAAACATGTCCTATGTAAATGCATATTAATATTTCTATACGTTAGATACCGTACTATGTAGGGTGTTTGCGATAGCAAAGTAGGTCCTTTACGCGCATTTTAGGTACTGCATGAGTTGAGGACCAACCTTCACATTATGCAACTTATCCTAATTTTGTTCAATAATTGCATGGCTATCTCTGGTGCTGATGTTGGCTTACGTTCATGAGGATTTCTCACTTTTTCTCCATATGAGGAACGTGAAAGCCGTAGTTTTAATTCAGCTTAATTGGGTCAATACTATACATGATAATAATTCATTAAATATACCGGCTTGTTCAAGTTGTGTTCCTGTCTGTTTCCATTATCGATTACTTATTGGCACGTATTATTTCGTGACATTAAATATGTCGGCCGTAAACACGAATTGCTTAGCAACTAGTTAGTGCAACATTCAACAATGTTTTTGCTTGATGCAGTCCGAACGTAAAATGACTATACTGGAACTGTTTTTCATTACATTGGTTTGATGAATTGGGCACTCTTTCACAAATTGAATTTGTTTGTGCATTTCACTACTAATTTAATTGCCAAAGCGGCAAATACCAAACGAACAGTGCAGCCTTTAAGTTTAGCAAATTTTACCAAATTTTGCACAGATCGTGACGCTGACTTTACAGCCATTACATTGTATATGAAATGGCTAAGATAGCTCTCTGGCCATTTTTAATGAAAATACATGTATTATCAAAGGCATGGGCAGATGAATATGGTGAACTTGAGGTAATTTTAAGGGCTCATGGTTCATCTAGAATTGTTTGATCTCTACTGTCGATGGCTATCTTACATTTTGTTGCCTGATTGTTGTTTTAACTCTTTACTATCTGTGCTACACAATACTTTGTCCGTGTACGTTTTTTACTATCCACAAGAAAGTCAATTTCTCCTAATGCTCGTAAACTGGCAGTGATTGCCCATATACAGGGGCAGCCTTATAAAAATTTACATTCTAGGTCAGTTTTATTTTAGGGTTGATCAAAAAACAAAAACAAACATAAAAAGGTTCCATTGCCATTCTTGTCTGCTGGACAAGTAAGGCTGACATGTGCAAATGCAGTAGACCAGACTATTATCCCAACTTTTCGCGAGTGAATTTGCGAGTTGTTAGCAAATTTATACTTCAAAAAAAAATATTCTTAGCTGAGGTGGCCAAAGAAAACATTTCGTTATAACAGTTCCACAGCTATAGTAAATGCATTGTCAGTACTCAAATGAATATAATGCTAATTAATATATTTTTCAGTGCATAAACATTTTTTATTGAAATATAATATTGTTAGTTTATTTTCACTATATACAACAGAATATGTCTCAAAATATATTTTATGACTATGGGAACTGGAGGGCATATTACGAAGGATAACAAATTTTTCGTTCCTTCTGTATGTTTTTTTTTTATCTTTCCTTTTAACTGGACGAAAAAGCTGAAAATTGAACAACGATGTCAGTGGGCAGTCGAGCAAAATACTCCAGATGGGGATTCACATTCGTCCATTTCCCTTATTTGCTTAGGCAAAGCACCACTATCATCAATTTGCCAGAAATAGGCCAAATAGCCGTATGGGCAAATGACCCAGTCACAGACTCACAGTCACTGCTCATCTCCATCCAGCAAAAGACATACAGCCCAAACTCAGTTTATTTATTTTGAAATTAGCTGCAGTTTTAATGCCCATCATCACAGCACGTCGTGAATATTTAATTTCTTGGAAACGGTGCGTTCAACCTGGTGTTTCCCTGCGTGTATTTCGTGGCGCTCTTTACAAATTCGTTCACGCATGCACGGACCTTTGTAATTGTTGTTTGCGAAGGTGGATTTGCATGCTCGCTTTCATACTTATTGACAAGTCCAATTTTAATGGTAAATCAACAGCGCGCTGACCTACATGCCCACACCCTTCCACGGGTCCCGCAATCAGCAGTTACCAAATCCAAGAGAAAGCTCGAATAATTAATAATGCATTAACGAAAACAGTTATCAAGCGGGTCATCTACGTAATTTGCCACGCTTTTTCGCCAGAAAATGCCGCCTTTTCTCGAGTACTTTTGGCTATTTTGGCGCAAATTAGGCCCGCCCTCTCCAAACATGACCTGGTTGTTTCAAGTCAGGCCTTTTGTAGCCCTGTCTGTTTCAATTGAAGGGAGACCCACCCACATGGTTTAATGCTTGTTTTAGTTCCCGACACCAATACCGAATTTATATAGTTTCCATATAACTGCAAAAAGTTGGGTGGAAAGGGTGATGGAGATGACTGACACGATTTCAATCAAAGATGTGACGGATAACGTAATGTATATTTATCGAGCATCTTGCTGTCTTCCTCAACTGTTTCCTGGGTCAAAGGCCGCGGGAGAAGGCGGTTATTGGGCTCACCCAGGCGCTAAGATACCTATTTTAGCTGTCCATCAGAAATGTTAATTTGCTCGAGTGAACAATGCTTGTGGCGTTACTCGAAATCAACGGTGCGAATATGATATGGCCCCATCAACACTATTGTGGTTTGCTGTTGTCTGCAGCAACATTCATTGGGAAATCCAATTAAAATTTTGCCAAATTTTCTGGCAGTTGTGCAGGAAGTCAGTTCAGGCTAGCCCTGTTTTTCCTAGTGTAATACTAATTTCTTGTTGTTTTGCGTGATTTTGGTAATCCGGGGATATGTTTGCTGTTTTGATCTATATGTAAATCGGTCGTCTGCATATCCGTGTATTAAGATCATTCCCAGTGTGCTAAATGCGTGTAATTCCTTAGTTACTGAAAAAATCAGAAAAAAATCAGTTGTCCTTCAAATTCTTCTTCCTTGGACGGATACAGTAGTGATGGTACATGTATCTACATCTGTACATAGAAATACTGCGAATTCAAAATTAATTTTGAAATAATACGCTTTACACTGATTGGCATTTTGCTATCATGATAAACGTATGTACCATATGTTTGAGTTGTTCTACCTTCTTTTCCAAAATATGGTCCTCGTAAGTAAATTTGTTTAATGAATGTGTGGGGCTTATGCAGAATATCACAATTTATATTATAATTGTTATTACACACGATAGTAGTTTCTTTTTTTTTTTAAAAAAATACATTTAAGAGTGATGGTTACGAATGGGGTTACGAGTGGGGTTACGAAATACTATGTGACGTCTTACTTTTGTAAAGGACGAAAAAGTGCAATAGGTCCTATAATGTATGGAGCTTTTCCAATGGGCTTTAAAATGTATACATGTGACTATACACACTCGAGCTTTTATTTTTATTGCAAAAGGGCAAATTAAACTATTTTATCGATTAACTACATTAATATCACGAAACGAAAATTATTTTTGAAATTAACCATGAAATGATCCATAAACTCGCAGTTGTCACCAGAAAACTGAGACAATTTAAATGGTATACGCATATTCTGCTTAAAGTGTTTTTATGCTTAGAAGCGAGAGCTTATAAGTCAGTTAATGACCTGAAATGCCCTCATATGAGGATTGAATCGTTCAAATATGACGTAAAATGACTCGGAAAATGTTGCAAATACGTTCTTTCAGTAAAGAGCAACTTGGTGTCGCACAAGTAGAAATAATTACCTGTATGTAACCACAAATTCAAAAAAACGTTTTGTGGTCTTTATTCGCAAAATCGACCCGTTCCGACCATTAAGGGTGAAATTTATTTAGCGTCGAACACATATTCCATCATGCTTTGTTGGTCTGTCAATTTAAGTACATGTATGTGTTAGAGCTGCCTGTTGTGGTCGTTTGCACTACCATTACCACTCAGAAATTAATGATTCTCATCCCAAAATGAGTTGTTCGACTAAGAATACCAGTAATGCGCTTATGTTATGTGTTATTGACAAAAGAGGTGCACAAAGCATTAGCAGTAACCTCCAGCCTAACCCAGGGGTAACACAACAAGAAAAAGGTGATTGAACTTTATGTATAGAAAATTCGCACTACCAAATTGCCAAATACATGTTTCAGATTCCAAATCTTGACCCCTCGACAACACTTCTAAGTTTTAGCAGGGTTGCCAACATTTTTACTAGTCCTTACGAACTCCTTACTTTTGCTAGTGGTTTGTCCTTAAAAAGTCCTTAAAAAAAAATTTCCGAACATTATAATTTTCATCTTAAGGTCATATTTATTTTTCAAGTGGTTATGTCAAAACCTTATTTACCATCGTTATAAACCGATAATTGTGTAGTTTCTGTTTTGAGAAATGGGTGGATATTGTATCATGTTTACTGGTATGTCATGCAGGCTTTATACGCTCGTAGCATTATATTTGTTTAGTTTAGAGCATGCTGGACTAGTTCAATATAAACACAATTAACATAAAATAGCACACAACGAGGTTACATTTCGATACATGAAATACATACAGTGGCTCAACGTGAAAATGATACACCCCTTAAAACTGCTGTGATCACAGTCAATAATCGCAAATTACTAAGAAACTATAAGGTGAAGCTGTATAATATTGTAGTATGTATTTAATTACATACCAGTGAACAAATAAGCACCATCAT
>JAQFYZ010000556.1:0-39182 GCA_034695085.1 Cylindroiulus punctatus | reverse complement strand
GCAGTATAGACTTCAGAGTTCATTCTTGAGCCAACAAACGTGATATCAGTCATTCCTTGCAAAGAAAAATCTGCCCACACCATGACTGATCCACCACCCATTTGTCTGCTCATTTGCACATCTCCAGATTTTCTAATATTATTCCTATAGTGTTGACATCCATCTGGACCATCCAAATTAACCTGCTTTTTATCTGAAAAAATGACAGAGAGCCATTCATATGTCCACGACATGGTTTTCTTTGCCATGGCTAAATGTGCATCCTTGTTGTTTTTGTGTGAGTGGTGTTTTTTTTTTCAATTTCGCATATCTCAGCATTGGTTCTTTGTGAAGAACACGTGTAACAGTATGCCGTGAGCAGGACAGACCCAAGGATTGTTTTATAATGTTTGCTGATAGCTGTGCACGGGTTGCAAGCGAGCAAATCTGTCTTTTGGTTCTGGTTGACAACCAACTTCCTCTCCCAGGACATTTTCTGGTGTCTCCATTAATACCGCGTTTGATAACATTTGCAACTGCACATTGTGAACGTCCAATTTGTGCAGCTTTTAGGAATTTTCACTGCCGTGCAACATCCAAATTTCTTGAATTTCATGTTCACTGAGTTCAACCACGAGGCATCGTACACTGTAACTGCTGTACATGTATTTCGTTGGCAAAAGCTGTTTGATATTTGTAGGCATGCCATTGATATGTGTTATAAATGCTTGACACATCATTCGTATGTGCATGTTTGGAATATGGCACTGATTAATTGGTGTGAACTTATAATTGTGTCCATGTACATTTCGACATTTTTGGGGTTATCTAAGCAAATATTCGTTTAAAATGGATAATTTTTGGTGAACATTGGTCCAATGCAAGCCTGATTATGTTGTTCTTGTTTCATTTATGTTGCTCTAATGGTACTCGAATACATTTAGTTTTTCTAGTGAACTTATAATTCTGTCCAGCACTGTATGCTGCACTGTTGCATTTTGTAGCACCTGAAACCATTTCGAATTTAAAGTTTTCATTTCAGTTCAACTCGGCAGGGAACGTTCAAGATCTGTTTCATCCCAAAATCGTTGATTTTTCAGGTCCTACTTTGATGGTGACTTGGAAATCATTGTCAATTTTGCAGACATGAACCCAGGATTTCCTCATTATTTGGTCATTCGGTCCAGCGCTAAACTGATGACACTATCAGTTAAAATTGACTGAAAATATCGAGTATCCGAGCGCCACCTGTGGCCACAGCTAGTGGGCATATTTTGGCGAAATCTCGAAGCGTTTGGCCGTTTTGCACTCAACAGCTGCTGCAGAAATCATCTTGACAGCGACAGGCTGAAATGGCGCTTTTTATTAACAGTATTATTGCTGTGCTCGCACTTTTTTTTCTTTTATTTTCATGGTCGGGTTTCACGAGTGCCTGCAAGGCATCTAACCCCATATAGTGAGTCATAAAAAATCTATTAAAAAGTCACATGAGCGAGAGTTTTAAACCCGCGTCCTAATCGGATTCACATGAGGTTTTGGACACCCTGTATTTGCTGAAACCAAGGGAAAAATTGCGTTGAATTGAACGATATGATGAGCCAGGTACATGTACATCTTTGCGGTCTCATGAACCCTTCGGACACCCTGTATGGCCAAATACAACATTTTTGAAGATTCAGCGGAAGTTATTTTTGTTTTTGGACGATTATATTGACCCCAATATGGAAGTGAATGGGGGGATCGAAATACTTTACTCAGCTTTTGCTTTGCTTGGTATTCAAGAATTTAATACAGGGTGCCCAGATGTGCTCAGCCAACTCGAGACAACTTTTATTTCAGGGTTCATACGCACCTGGAAAGTCAGGGAAAGTCAAGGAAGAGCAAAATTGTCAGGGATAGTCAGGGAAAACTACGTTTTTTGCTCTAAAATCAGGAAAAGTCAGGGAAAATAACAGTTTTTTCAACAAAATAAAATTGAAAAATAAATTCCATCCCAAAAAATACCCAAAAAATAATTTTTTACATGTTTATTAATTATTTTGAGATTTATGCTGACCATTTCCAAAAGTTGATATTTAATAAAAATTATATTTTTCTCATGAGCAGGTTTAAACAACTTTTCTACACGATTATATAAGTCAGGAAAATTTACTCGGGTTGTCAGGGAATAAGTGATAATTATAAGTGATAATTAGGGAATGTCAGGGAAATGATTTTGTAAATTTGAGTATGAACTCTGTATTTATAAACCTAGCCCAGTCAAACATTTGAAATTTCATGTTTGCACTTGGCTATTCTGCGGTGGTTTGGGACACCCTGTAAATTCCTGTTCTAGGTGTTATTGAAATGGATGTCACCGAAATACCTTCGCTGCTAAGGCTCCTGCCATGACCCTTGCTGATCCTGCTGCTATTTTTGGACTGTTTTAGACCAGTAATCCTATAAGACATTGACCCAATTACAATAACAGGGCAGGGATTAGCAGAGACATCACCGAGGGTTTCCCCAAACCTGGAAAAGTCACGAGAATTGCATTTTATTTTGAAAGAAAGTCTGGGAATTCAACATATCAATTTACTAGTTTGCTAGTTTACTGGTTAACACGAAAATCAAGGGATGACAGGGATGAACATCAAAATGTGTCGTTGTTTCCTGATAGTTTATGTGTGTAGGTGTAATGTGGGAAAAGTTAATTCACTTCCAAGATGGCGGCCGCACGTGCCAAACCGGTTCCATTTTCGAATCGCACATCCGCACGCGCTTCATGCATTTGTTCTAGAATGCGCGTGTCACGATTCCATTGTCCGCCATTTTGGGTGGATGATAAATTTGATGATTTGACTCGATCTTTTGGTAAGGTGCATCGAGACTTAACTTTGTAAGTAGGAGCTGAAACACGGATTATTAATGCGAGCTTGCGTGTTTATTAATTAAGATTTTTAATGAAGCGATTTCGCAATTTGGCTTCCGCCGGTGCGTTAATTCGCTAGCCAAATATGGTTATGAGACCGCCTGGCTCGTTACGCCGTTTAAATCTTGCACACTGAAGTGGTTTTCGCGTGTAATTTATGGTTAGTCACTGCCCTTTATCGCCACCTAGGCCCCATCCGATGCAATCTTAATTAAATCTCGAACACGCTTCGGCGTCGTCCTTGACGAAAGTACCTGTTGACTCTTTTCTCGGAGGAATTGCTATTTCGGTAATGTGCACTGCCTTGTTTCGGTGTAAACAGGTTAGGGTTAGCCAGGCACCAAATATGCCATTTTGAATTGTTTGAAAATTGAGTTGAACAACTCATGACATTGCACACCCGAAAATTCAGTACCTGTAAAAATTCTGTTACTATGGAAAATATGCTGGGAAACATCCTGCGTAGTATGGTAGTTCTGCGAGTATTTAATTACAAATGTCCAGGGTGGCTGTGAATGTGAATGTGGTGCAGGTAAAACTGTCCTTATTATGATAACAACCGTTTTAAACTGATTTAATGCGTGCACATGTCCATCAATGGCGAAAAGTTGAAGTAAAAATGTGCACTGTGATTTTCTGGCACCTTCATCGACCCTGAGCTTGAATCACTGAGCCAATCTTTGATTACCTGAAACTGGTTTTAATTGGCGATACAATGAATTTACTACAGTACATGCATGTGGTTAACGGGGTTACTACGGTAGGAAAAATCGCTTTTTGAAGGCGAGATTTTGAAGATTTGCGCAACCGGATGTGCTGTTAGGTGAAGCAAAAAGAGGCTCAGTAAGGCAGTTAATTGGTCCTAATTAACTCGGTTAATTGCTTAATTAGCTTGTTAGCTTGGCCCAACCAGCTAAAAACATGTTTAGCATTGTCGTTGCTTAACTTCGTTGCCTAAAACCTGTACTTACTGTCGCCAAAAACCGATTTAGGCAATAGTGAGAGTGTGCATGCCACAGGAGGACATTTTCTGAGATTTAACAGCATGTTCGTCTAGTCAAAAAAGATGGTCGTATCCAACGAATAATTCTGACGACATTATTCCACCAATCAACTTGTATCACAGTGCTAATTTTGAAAACTATCCTACTTAGGGAAGTTGCCATAAATTCCACCAGTGTCGACTCTTTCGCTGCACACTGTGCAATTAAATTCAACAAACGGGTGAAAAGCGATTATTTTAAGTGTGTTTTCAAAAATGCTGTTTTGCTAATGCTTCAAAAAACCTTTGACCTCTCATCGAGAATGATTTTTAATGAGAAGCAACAAGTGCTGTAGATGTTTTTCTCTTTAACCTAGCGCACTGCGACATTTTATCTAAAGTGATTTTCCAGATACTGTCTGTATTTCTGAAAAGCATTTATCACTCGATTTTTGAATGCTGGTTTATAGAGGCGCCATGAAAAGGTATCATGGGAGTACTCTGTAGGAGGCCTGCAGGTTATGGCGCTTCAGCCAAAGCCATTTATTTAATTTGATAAATGTTTGTAATATCCGCCAACCATTGCACAAAATGGTCAGCTGGCGAATGGTGGGCGTGGCCCTTTCACCCCCAGTGAATTAAATATAAATGCAAATTTTAAGTTGTCCGCTCGCGTGATTACTTTTCTGATTCTGGGAAATTTCATTCATTTATAATCGTTCTTCGTGTTTTATGAGCTTTATACCACCGTTTGCGCTTTAACTTTTCAGCATAAACTAATGAATTCAGCTACGCAAAATCCGTTGAGAATTGCGGCTGAATTGAAGTTGTTCGTGGGGCTCGTTCATTGTCGCACTAATTATTAATTTGATTCGTGTTAACTTGTTTACTTTCATCGTTTCCGAAAAAAATTTATTGTACTTTGGTCCCTTAATTCAAACCTATTGTCAGGTAGTTTTTGCAGCTTTTTCATCCAATTAAAACTTTTTGTTGTGCATGGGAAATGGGGAATAATTGAGGGAAAATGAATTATCATAAAAAAAATAAAATTGTTGAAGAGAAGACGAAATGCTGGATGGGGAAACATACAATAGTTGATGGAAAAGCAAGTGTTCGATGATGAAGTTCGTAGAAACATGAGACGGGAAAGGTGATATATGTGTAGTTGATGGTCAAATAAAATTGTTCGGATAAGTAACATACACTGTATTTAATTGGGAAAAATAGAATAATAGACAAAAATGTATAATAGTTGTGGGGAGAAAAATTATAATCGATGGGAAATAAATGTGTTGATAGCAAACTAGAGGCAAGGATAAAATAGTTGATAGAAAGTGATAGAGTACGTGAAGATAGTGTCTTTACTGCAGCCCAATACACTACGACAGTGGGCCTCTCCTTACAGCTCGTAGGCTGGCAGTGATTGCCTGGCGACAGGGCTAGGTTTAGTTTGACCCGACAAACATCAGAGAAAAGGCACAAGAAAATGCATGCTGGACAATGAGACAATTGATGAAAAATTCAATTTTTGATGTGAACATGATGTAGTTGAGGAGATAGGTGATGGGATAAAAGGGACAGAAAAGAAAGTTGAAATACATGTACATGTAGTTGAGCCGCGTTCTCGACAGGCAATTTCTGTGGATTAAGCTTACGTTGACAGCTTGTTGAAACTCACGCTAGAACCCTTGTTGGTCAATTTTTTTGAAGCGAAAATTGATGGAAAGTTGGAAATTTATTGTCGCTTTTCAACTTTTGATCGTTCAATATAGCTTTCGAACGGCTAAAGTCATTCCATTAGAAGCGCGTGCGAATCGAAAATCGAAAAATCGCACGCGCAAAAATTCGAGCTTTTCGAACGAATTCACGCGCTCGGGTTCCATCCGTAAAGCGAATTTCGGAAAACCCGAACTTAGAATTTTGCTCGGCGCCATCTTGAAACTGTCAGTTGATTTCATTTTTGTTGAACCATATAACTGAACAGAAATTGATCAATTCTCGGTGCGTGGCTTTAGTAAAAGTTGGATTTTTTTATTGACAAAATGAAGTAGAGGATCGGGAGAGGTAAAAAATACGTGGTTGATGGGAAGGATAGCAAAATGTCGTGCATGGGTAAGATTTGGTATCAAAATGGCAGAGTTTATCAGGACGCTTGACGTTTTGCAGGCTATAAATACGTTTAGCATTTTGTGAGTCTTTTCGTTGCCTCATCCTTTTAGGTTTATATTTAGTAATTATACGGCACGCGCGATATTAGCGTTGATTGGAGGCTTATGTGTCTGACTGCCATCATTGGGCCGGGTGGGGGTGGGAGAGGGTTGAAGAATTGGCACATTTCGTGCCGACTATTTTTAGCACGTCGTTTGCAAATCTTGAAGGATAACAGCAGTCTGTAATGACGCTAATTAGTATCGATAATGAATCATCTTTGTCGGCTATTAGAACGTCATAATAATGCCAGCGAGGACACGCTGCTGTTGCCTAATTTGCGTATCCTCGTCGCCATGTTGACAGTGATGATAAACCCTATGTGCTTCTAAGTCCTATATACTGTACTTCTGTTACCCCTTAATGGTCAATTTCAAAGCTTCTCAAAGATTTTGTTGCCAGAATAATGCTAATTAATCGGAAATGTTATAGTCGTACAAGAATGATTTTTCAAGGACTATACATGTATATCCGGCGATAAAACCAATGTCAGTAAAGTATAAGGCCTAATACTGCACTAATTTTGTACTACATTTGAATAAGTTTATTGAGCTCAATTTCGCTCCACAACCTTACAAAACATTGTAGGCCTAATGCGAATTTGATGTCATGAATTATTTATCTGAATTATTTGAGCTGTAATCCATAACTTTTTCAAAGATTTTAACGTCCTGTTATCCTTCAACTTTTGAATGATTTGAATTTCAATCAGTGACTTTTTAAAAATTGTAATGGTGGCCTGATGTTCAATTTCATAGGTTTTGAAAGATTTTTAAAGCTTAACATCAATCGAAAATTTTATTCAATTGGCTTGCATTTCAATGAATGACTGTTTCAAGAACTTTAATGAGCTAAAGTCAATCAGTAACTTTTCAAGGATTGTAGGGGCCTAATTTTCAATCAATCATTTTAATAACTCAATGACCATAATGGCCTGGAGATACTAGTACATGTTTGCAATATTGGTTTACTGTATAACTGTGTTGACCAAAATGTTATTTTGCAGTGTCGTTTTGGCTCTCGTTGCTGTTTTTCCCATTGGTCGAGCATGAATTTCGCCGCCAAGGTCATGGCAATTGGAAGGTCGCGAATTATTTCCTTTTGTTCTGCACTCAATTGTTTTTGTTTTTTCCTCGTCGAGGGTGTCGCAACAGTCGCATTTTGAGAGAGTCGCTGGCAACACGTGGTTGAAATTGGGCCACGCTTGGCCGCACATTGGACGCTGGTGCGCATGCGCCACGCCCGTTATTGAGCGGTTTGTGTCGTACCTGAATTGGGCAGAAAAAGGCCGTTTGACAGAGCGGAAGGAAGTATCTTTAGTCCTAGACTAGATAACGGATTTTTTGGCTGACCAAGAAACTGAGCAACAACCCATTTTTCTGGTGACCAGAATTGGAAAACTAGTGCTTCCAGATGATGTGACTTGGACTAAATTGCGCAACTTTTGTGCCAGTTGACAGGTTGGCCCAGGGCCAGTATGCGACCCTCGACAGGCCCTGGGACCAGTTTTACCCCGGGATTATGTACACCGCACATGTGAGTAATATTCGATCGAAAATTATGTTTGGAAGGGGGGTGGATACGTTGGGGTCACCCTGTACATCAATTTGTGCGTTGCATGCAAAACTGTTTTTTACTGGGAACGTTCATAGCATGCCAAGGTAGTATGCTATTGAATGCCTAGAGTTGTCTTGATAATTCCCTAGTTAAATATTAATCGACTTAAATAAATATTAAACGTCATAACTTGATTCAACTTGATTCTGGCTGACATAGACCCCCTCCCTAAGTGACAACATCATCATTGAATGAATTTTTTTTTGAGTTGAGTAAACTTTGTGCCAAGAGTAGATCAGGAATGACTGACCTCCACAATTCAATTCAGTTAAATTTAAAATTCCCACTGTCGGCATCTGAAATGCTATCAGGGGGCAGATTTACCCAAGTACAAACATTTTACAGCAAAGGAAGGAAAGATGAAATTTATCTGTACACTATATGTGCAGGAAAATTGCAGCAATCAAAATAGATAAGTAAAGTAAAATAAAACACATTAATGGCATGCCCCACAAGTACAAAAGTGTTGCAGCAAATTACCGCAAAAAGTAAGGAAATTTAATACGTGTACAAATGAAGTACTGAATATGCAAATTGATAAGCAAAATACATCAGTGACATGCCACAATAAAAATGATTATTAAAAGCCACCATTCTATGCATGTACCCAGCGATGGGATGTAATACATGAACAACCCCATATTTACAAAACTATTGCTTGACCTGAAGTAGATACTGCATGGGTTTATGAAAAAGACAAATGTGGAAATGTCATAACATGATCCTTCCTGGAATGGTCTTATAAGGATCATGGTAATAATGTGACGACATGTTGGAGCTGGTGGTTGTTTCTGGACACCCTGTACGCGGACTTTATTCAAATTCTGAAACAATCAAAAAATTATTGGCTCGTGTATGAAACTCGTCAACTAATCAATATTGTTTATGACGTTGCAGATACAAATTAGCGCAGCTTTTGGCGCCAAATAATATTTGAAATTAAATTGAGCTATTTGGGGCGGGGGTCAAAGGTGATTCCAGATTGATAATAATTTCAGCGTTTGTCGCATTGTCTTTTAACATAGTGTACGGTGATCATGCCTCCAGTAGCTTTTCTTGGCATTGCGGTGAATACATTTAAATTTCACGTAAGTAGAGCATACGTTTGAACATTTTACACAAAATATTGCAATTCCTGGCCTAAAAATGCTCAGCCAATTTATAAAATCTTAAAATTCTAAAACCTCGTGGAAATCTCAGACATTCAGATTGGCTGTCGATATTAAAATTTTCATAATATTATTTCGCAATTTTTGATCTCCGCATATGATGTGTGAAACAAACGCAGGATATTACAGAGCTCAAACATTGACTTTGTGATGTATTCCCCAATGTGTTAATTTATGCGGCTAATCCGATTAATAAATGCATTAATTGCACGTCACAATTACCTGTAAACTGACACTTGCTAAGAAAATTGCTCTCGTTTTCAATGCATTCATTTTCCTACCATTTGATACCCATAATGCACGAAATTTATGTTGTTAATAAAAATGAACATGGTAATGAACATAGTTTTTCTGACATTTTCCCATGCTTTCCTCTTAGTACATTTGGCTGGTTTGCATTTTATCTTCAAACATATGCTTCTGTGAAGCTTCTTTGGATATCACTTCCTCAATTACATGTAATTTACTTCACTTTCCAAATTTATGAATTTCTGCGCTGCCATCAGGTAGGCCAACTGATTGCTGGTGATATTTGAGCAGAGCTGACATCAGATACCACTGCATTGTTAGGATTGCTCGTTTATTGCACGAAAACAGTGGTTTTAAATTTCGTTATACAGAGTAGGTCTATAAGCTCTCATTTTAAATGAAAACTCCCTGTCTTCGATATTCAACAACCATTTGCCTCATTTCTACATCTATACAATACATGTACAGTGTAGTCCACCTTAACACTGATGAAATTCTTAAAATTTCAAGAGTGATCAAATGCCAAGAATGCATTAAATTCGCTCTCGTTGTAAGGAATTTGTCGAAATTACCACTTTTTTCTGTATGATGAAGGCAAGTTATTTAATAACTTTAGCCTCGAACCAGGCTTTTATTTACCGTAAATGATATTGGAAATCGTTTTAGGGGCGGAAGTTTAGTGGTTTATGATAATTTGAGCCTTTAATGGCCTTCGTGCGTTTATGGCGTACATGTACATTCAGCATTTTTTTCAATTTTATATTCAAGAGTGCTTTGCTTTCATTTGCATTGGTGTTTCACGTAAGATGTTACCCCTTTAATGAAACTGGTTTCTCATTATTTGAACTCTGTAAACTACGAAGTTAAATTTTTAAATATTATAAGGACAAGTTTTGGGCGAGTAAAAATGAAATGAAAGTAATGAAAGTAAAAAAGCGATGTTGTTTTTTAATCCTTAAGAAACATGGTCTCTGAAGATATTTTCAAATTTTTATATTTTACCTATGGCCCCCCTGCATGTACATTAAAATGCCCAAGTTTGAAAGGTTGATAATATACAAGCTACTTGGTTGCTACTCGATTCCACATTTATCTTAAATGTAGGAAAAAATGGTATTTGTGCAACTTATTAGATTTTTTTCTGCAGTGATTTGCTAGGTATTGACGACGTAAATTAAATTGACTGATGACGTGGTTGTGAATTTCTGAATCGATGGCAAATTGTGCTGACAAGCAGTTTTGAAAAGAACATAATTTTCTTGATTTTGCGAGTGCTTTTTTCACATCAATTTTTTGATATTTTGATTGCACCACTTTTCGTTTATTAAGCTAT
Organism: Cylindroiulus punctatus; assembly: GCA_034695085.1. NCBI lineage: Eukaryota > Metazoa > Arthropoda > Diplopoda > Julida > Julidae > Cylindroiulus > Cylindroiulus punctatus. The sequence goes on along the minus strand of JAQFYZ010000556.1, from coordinate 28,734 downwards.
TATGTGTGGAGTTTGCTATTGACAGCGCCACCTATTCCCCGCCAACTGTAAAACGTGAATTGAAATCCTATTTCCATCAGTCTCGTCTTATTTTGATGGACCAGACGAGAGGGTAAATCGTGTTTTAACACTAATAAAGCAAACTCAGTATTGGTCATTAAAGTCCTTTTCAGTGACTTTTAAATAATTTACGAACAAATTGAATCAACTAGTTGGGACAAAATTTGCGTTGCATTTCTGTGAGTCATTTAAATGTGTTTTCTAAAAAATTGTTTTTCTTTCTTACGAAAAGCGTAAAACCAACCACAAAAAACTGTTCTCAAATATTTATAAGTCATTGAAAAGTCATTCATTGTCAACATTCCCACGTCCAAACACTGTGTCATTCTCGATTTTTTTCCCCAACTAGTCATGAAATTTTGATGTTTTTCTCATAAGTCACACTAACCCTGATGCATTGTATGTTAATGTAAAATTCATGGTTTGCTTCCTATATAAAGCCCTCAACTTCCTTAACCATCGAATGAAGTCATTGGGGACTTATGTTTCGATCGACATACACCTGTACATGTAGGTGGCTTTTTTGCATGGTGTGACGTCACACCTTGCTGAAAATTCATGACATGTTAATATGCACCAAAATGACTAATATTACGAGGCTCATACAATGATTACTTGTGCATTTTAAATCAATAAGATAAGGAATTCAAACATTCAGCTCAGTTTTGGATTTAGATGAAAGCTTAACGTATGATTATGGGGATAATGCAAGTCATATTTTCTTAATTTTGTTCTAAGTGTAGTTCCCAATTTTCATTAATTATATATGATTATAATTTCTGTATTGTGAGGTGAAGTTTGATGTGACAATCATGTGTCTAGACTTCTTACGGCTTTTAAGACAGAACTTCATTGCAAATGAAAATATTGATTAACAAATGTGGGGAAAATGTAGGCAATAAACTTAATATTAACAATTAATTCAAAATGTACTTCAAACTAACATATGTTTATGACTATACAGTACATGAGTAAACCGTGCAATTTCTTGGTTGGGGGTCACACATGTAATAGTTTTTGAAAGTTATAGGCCAACGTGATCTTTTTCGCAATTTATTCTGTCGGTATTTTTGATGTATATTCAATTAAAATTCACTACCTTTACATGCAAACTTTAAAAAATTAACTTTAAAGTATTGTGTTAAAAATGATATATTTAAGACTAACAAGGCCGACTAAATTTCTGTCAACAACTTAAATCTGTTTTAAAATCGAGTGGGTATGCAAGTCGAATTCTGGTCATAGCTAGTAAATGATTACCTAACTCAATGACCTTTTGTTTCCTTAATTACGTTGTTTACGTTTGTTGTGAAACAAGACCTTTGTGCTCTCAATAACTATGCAAACTGAAAAAGCACGTTATATGTATGTGGGTCATGATAATCTTCGTGTGTATGTTAAGAACTTTCTTTTTGTTTCTAATTATTCGATATCATTTCATCATCTTTTTCCCATTAGAAAGGTGTAAGCCATGTGCTATTTTGTACAGAAGTTATATAGTAGTTTTTCACAAAAGTATAAACAGATTTCATGGACACCTTGCAGTTGTCATATGACATCATGCAAACATTGTTTTGCATACAATGTTTTTACTGTCCGTATTTTACATCACATACTTATAAATGTAATTTCACAATTAATAATTTCGATTAAAATGTTTAGGTACATGTACATGTACTCAAATTTTTAAAACAATGTCTTCGATAAACTTTAGAAAATTATTTGGGTTACTGTGCATTTTCATCTATATATGTACATGTTATTTCATATGGGAAAATTGAAATTTAAATATCATTCAATTGCATTATTTTCCTTTAATGATTTTATTTTGGGGACGTTCGAATATTGTCCTCACATTTTTTGTGATTTTTAGAATCCATCCCGAGTGATGACATAAGCATTGACTGAAATAAATGTCGAATTGATGCAATTTGATGTCCATACATAAAAAATGAAATTTTTTCATTTACTTTTAGTTAGTTTCCTTTTTGATTTAATAATAAGCTTAGGTCTAAAACCTGTATGTTAATCAAACTGAAATCATGCTCACCTAAAATGCAAATCTGATACGTCGCCATTACTGCATGGCCTTTCTAATTCATTAACTATTTTTTTTTCGTTTTTGCTTGCTGGTATTTCTTGTTATCAGAATTTTGGCAAAAAGTTACACCCTGCCCCTGTGGAGCATTTAACGTTTTTTTCCTAAACCCATTCTGAAATGGTACGCAATGGCGTTTCAAATGGCACACTTGATGTAAGCAAAGCTGGCCTATTTTGCTCAGTTTATGAACGAATTACACGACGTAACATTATTATTATTTTAATCATAAATATGTAATGCGAACACGAGTCGCAGATCACGTACGGAGCCAACCCGGATTAAATTATTTTAAGTCCAATACAATTGAGGCGTAACAATGTCAGTATCGGTTTGAAATCTTGCGTTATGGCGCTTTTTGATCGTAAATCTCTAACATTAATATTTTATGGGGAAATCAAAGCTCGAAATAGACGCGGATTTGCTTGTTTTTCCACTAATGAGTAGCACGGAAGCCCCACTTTAGGGATTCCAAGATGGCCGTCACTCTCATAGACTGCATTTTTCCTAAGTTCCTAAGTCCAGTACTTATTTGGATAAATAACATGGCATGCAAAGTCAGATTTTCTAATTGAAATAGATGTGAGCAGACGTTTCTCTGAATGGGATTGTTTTTAAATGCATTTTTGTTACTACAGTGTATAATGATGTCAAAGTTAGTAATTTCGTTTCTATTAAATTTATTTGAAAATAAGTTTTATGAATCAAATGGTTGGGATAAACGTGGCTAGCATTATGGAATTGTTTTAAAAATGCATTTTTGTAAATAACAACACTTTAAAATACATTTTAATGAAATTCATTAGAAAATGACTACGTCTTTCTCAATGATTTGTTTGAACACATGTTTCTATCAATGGAATTGTTTTCAAAATGCATTTTTCTCAATTAAATAGATTTGATGAAACGTTTCTGTGAATGTAATTGTTTTTAAAGTTCACAGTATGAAAAGAAAGTAATTTGACCATACGTTTTTTAGAAGGAATATTTTTGAATAACCGTTTCCATCGAGCTGTTTCTATGAATGGAATTGTTTCATAAATGCATTTTTCTAAATGAAATGATTTTAAACTTCATTTTAATGAAATTCATTAGATGATTTGAAGAGTCAAATGAATGAACATGCTTCTATGAATTTTTCCCAAATGCTATTTTCTGAATAATGTATACCTAGTTTAGAAAATGATTGAAATCTGGAAATGCATTTATTCTAAGCAAATTATTTGAACATGTTTCTCGACATGTTAAAAAGCAATCTGATTCGATTGGAGTTCATGCTTTCCATGAAATGGTATGATTCGTATCCGAGACAAATCGATAATATCCTTCAGAAGTAATTTAAGTTTTCTTGTTTGAGATTTTTACTTGGTATGTTTTGACGTCTTTTTTTCGGACATAAGGGTTGTTTACATCAACGTGGATTATAACACATTTATTTAGTGCAGTAAACAATTATAATAGCAAACATTGCTTTTTGAGTGCCGTGAAACCAGTTTGATAGAATGCCAATGGGTCGTAAAACAATCGCGTTTTTATGTCGCTATAAATATGAATAATTAATGAGGAATTACTAAACCAGGAAAGATTATATTCTCGATTTACGAGTATCTGACAGATAGCACACGGAATGGTTACAACTGGTTGGTTGCACTTTCCTACCAGTAAAAACCTTTAAAAACTAACCTGTGACAATAAAAATGATAACAACACTTATGTGACAAATGGGCCAAATGCAGCCATTCTATTCGTGCAGATCAATTGGGTAGATTTTTGATAATATATCTTATAAATTGGCCAATAAAAATTTAATTTAGGTTATTCATGGTCAACCCAGAGACTTTCTACTAGTCTTGAGTTTGTTTTCATTTATTTGGTAATTAATATGCTTTCCAGACTTGGTGTGTGTACTGGCACCACATGTGCTGTAATTTAATTTGTCATAATTTTCTTTTCCATCTGTTTAGTTGAAGTAGAAATGTAGGAAAAACGGTATAAAAATTACTGCCATGCTCTTTGTTGCTTCTGGTCTGATGGGTTGCTAAAAGGTTTCATAAAACCAAAAATTTCTAATTTTTACAAATTTGTTACACCAAAATTTTAAATTAGAAATTTGAAAGTTAAAAGTCAACTGAAACGCGGACCAAATTAAGGAGGAAGAATATATAAATACAAATAAATTTAAGGTGCAATCTTCGTTACCATTAAAAACTTATAAATCTTTAATTCTATTAATGTGGTGGGAAAGGACTTAGTAAATTATTAAGTTATATTTTCATGCTGTCGTCGACTCGTGGGCCACCCTGTAGGCGCTGTTGTCAGCTCATGAAGATGTTTGCTGCTGACAAATGACACATTACACTGTATTATCTGGCTGACACACGTGATCCAGATCCGACCCAGGTGGTTGTCCAGATGCTGACACGATCGAGCATTGTTTAATTTGATTCCCACTTCCCAGGCCCAGACCTTCGTTGAGAAATTCTGTACATGTGTAGTTGCATCAAACACCCTTCATGAAAAAGGCAGTGTAAATGCACGTATACTTTTAGCAACATATATGTCAATCACAGGGTAAATCTTGAGGGGTCTAAATAATTTAAAGTTGCCCAAATCTGCAAATGATTTACCATACACCCTGTATGTAAGGGGGACGTTCATCTTCTTGGGAGAGAAGGGGGTGCAAGAGGTCAGAGGATGTCATCATTACTGATTTATAAAACATTGGATTAAAATCCGTCATCTACAGCGTATTCTTTTAAAGATGTCTTTATCTGAATAAATCCTTCACTTAATTTCGGATCAAATTTTATAAATTTTCTCAGTTCGACATTTTTTTCTATCAGTCACCAGTCACTTATGACATCACTAAGGCCGGAGGAACTGTAAATGATGACGTACGGGGGTGGATGAGGTCTGACAATCACAAAGATGTGATGAGAATATTTGAATGCCCCTTACCCTTACCAGCGAATTAGAGGGGCGATTGTTTTCCTACATTTGATGGGCTATATAAATCATGTACATGTATCTTATGTATACATCTCATGCTACCACCTCCCAAATAGTCTATCATCATCCCATTTTTGTGACATAAGTAAATTACTAAAAAATGTCGAATTTAGAAGTTTTTTTAAAATAAACTTTGTGAACATTTTTATATCAATTATGAGAACATCATGTACATCATGATAACACTAGGACGTAATAATACCCCTTACCTTCCCCCCATCAACCCATTTTTGTGACATAAGTCATTTACTAAAAAAATGTCGAATTTAGATTGTTTTTTATTTAATTTTGTGAACATTTTTATATCAATTATGAGAACATCATGTATCATGACAACATCATGATAACAATCGGACGTCCTTCCTTAATGACACCCCCTACCTTCCCCCCATCATCCCATTTTTGTGACATAAGTCATTTACTAAAAAAAATGTCGAATTTAGAACGTTTTTTTTTAATAAACTTTGTGAACATTTTTATATCAATTGTGAACATCATGCACATACATCATGAGAATTTCTTATTAATTATGAAAACATCATGTACGTCATGATAACAGTAGGACGTAATGATACCCCCTACCTTCCCCCCATCAACCCATTTTTGTGACATAAGTCATTTAAAAAAAATGTCGAATTAAGATTTTTTTTTTAATTTTGTGAACATTTTTATATCAATTATGAGAACATCATGTACATCATGACAACATCATGATAACAATCGGACGCCCTTCTTTAATGACACCCCCTGCCTTTCCCCATCAACCCATTTTTGTGACATAAGTCATTTAATAAAAAAAATCGAATTTAAGATTTTTTTATATTAAATTTTGTGAACATTTTTATATCAATTGTGAACATCATGTACATACAGTGTATATCATGAGAATTTTTTATCAATTATGAGAACATCATGTACATCATGATAACAATCGGACGTAATGACACCCCTACCTTCCCCTCATTAACCCATTTTTGTGACATACATGTAAGTCATTTACTAAAAAAATGTCCAATTTAGATTGATTTTTTATTAAATTTTGTGAACATTTTTATATCAATTATGAGAAATCATGTACATCATAATAACAGTCGGACGTAATGACACCCCTACCTTCCCCCATCAACCCATTTTTGTGACATAAGTCATTTACCAAAAAATGTCGAATTAAGATTTTTTTTAATTTTGTGAAATTTTTTATATCAATTATGAGAACATCATTACACTACATCATGATAACATCATGACAACAATCGGACGTCCTTCCTTAATGACACCCCCTACCTTTCCCCCATCAACCCATTTTTTGTGACATAAGTCATTTACTAAAAAAATGTCGAATTTAGATTGGTATTTTTTTTGTTAAATGTTGTGAGCATTTTTATATCAATTATGAGAACATCTAAATCCTTGGACGTTATTTGTGCATGGCCCTTTGGAGGTCCAAATTCCTCCTCCAATAATGTTGTATTTTGTACTCGATGGCTTATCAGAGCTTCAGAGCTCAGCGTTTGTTTAGGCTGGTTCGATTTATGGCCCCCAAATTCCTGGCCAAATCCGTTGTTTAATGTAGTCAGTTTGTCAGTTGGTTTGTTTTGCGCTCTGCAGTGATAGGCCAGTCCTCTACGGGCGTTGCGTCATGGCCATTGTTCGTGACGACGCCTATCGACTGGGCTGATAATTTTCTGTTTGGTTGTGTGCGACTGGTGCTGGGCTGTGGTGCATTTCGATGGAATAGCCTCGTGGCATTCAACGATTTTTCAACGAGCATTCAGTGGTTTCTTGGATACTTGGAACATGGCTGGACTAGCTGGACAGGAGTGACCATGGTGGCTCGGAGGTGGCTCAGGTGGAGGAACACGCTATCGTGACACACTTTCGGGGAATTTTTGCTGCCCAGGAGGATTGTCGACCCGGACATCGAAGGTGAAACATGTGGAAAAGTTCCTAAAGTGAAATTTTTTTAAATTTTTTTGTGCAATTCAGTGCTACGCCCAACTCTGGGCCACGTGGGTCTGTCGGCCATTGACTTCCGGTGACTAACGTGGTTTTATTCCGCGGGAATATGTGCGCCTTCATCCCTGCCTGCTGTGTTATCGGTGAAAAGTGAACGGATTTTATGAAATCGAGAAAAAATTTGGGAAAAAAAAAGTGGAATCCTGCCAGGGGGCGAACCTGGGATCGCTGGTGGAGCTCAGAGGACTCGAACTGTTGTTGCAAATTCTCATGTTGTCATGCACTCCTGAGATTGCTTTATTTAACGAAATTTAATTATTTATTGTTTATAGCCGAGTATTTAATTTTATAAGGTAATTTTCTTAGTCGAAAAACTGTGATAAACAGCTTATCTTGAAGCATTGTGCATTCAACCACCCAAGACTGGAATCTTTAGATTCGGTTCTGATATGCCCAAGTCTAAAATCGACTTCAATAAGTTGAACAAATCGAAAATGAAGAGAAAGTACTAGCACGCCTGGAAATTAAGCTTAAATTATTGGTGTGTAGGGTGCCCCAAAAAACGCTTCGCTGAAAATGTTCAAAAATGTGGCCACGTTCTTCAAAGGTCGACTGGCGTCCAGTGACCCGAGTCCGCAAAATGACCTGGTCGAAAATCCCCACTTTGATTTGTGCGATTCTGGGCCTGTCGCTCACCCCCAGAATAACAACAACAACAACAAAAGTGATGACAGTGGTCACAGAGGGTCGATCTTCGCCCCCCCTTCGGCCTATAAGACCACCACCGTGATGCCCATCGCCGCCAGGCGTCAGAGACCGGATCTGCACCTGGATTTACCGGAAGCTGCGTACAACAGGCCGGATTTTACGCGTTCTGCGCCGGTGGAGCCAGCTGTTTCTTACATGGGCTTTGTAAATATTTTTACTTTTCTTATCTCACTGTTGTGTGAAGTCCATCGAGCATCTCATTTCGGGAAGGACAAATTAGGTCATATCGAATTTTTTTGGTCGATGATGTCATCATTTGGGGGTGTGGTCGTTTAAGATGATGAGGGAGGGGGGTGGTCTGAAAATCACCATTTTTTGATGTCTTGACTTCTTACGCTGTACTTGAATGCATTTTCCATGTATGTTAAATGCAGCAAAATGGCGCCTAACCTTGTTCACTATCTCTGCACAAACCGTGATGCAAGTTACATGTAACAGGGGTCAGTTTGGCTGCAAAAGTCACGTTTTTAGCATGTGTTGACACCCTGTATATTGGATTGCCATTTTTAACTTGCACACTGGCCCTAACAAGGATAATGCCCTAGTTGATGCAGAATCAGTTGACCCTTATACAGTCATGGTTGACCTAAGCATAAAGTTGACCTGACTAATCCTTCCACCCTTGGAATGAGCGCAACTCACTTCACTATAGTGGACACTGACCTGTATGACCCCCAATGTCCTACTACTGTACTTGTGTCAATTTCATGAAATACAAATTTGTTCAAAAATTTACCATAACAATTTCCTGAAAAACAAATTTGTTCAAAAATTTACCATAACAATTTCCTGAAAAACAAATTTGTTCTAAAAATTTACCATAACAATTTCCTGGAAAAAATTGTTTTCAAAATTTAGCACAATTCTGTCATATAGTCTGTCGTAAATCGATGGCTTGTCATTCTGATGTATTTTTATCAACTTTTGCTTATCGATTTTGTTTGCTGAAACATTTTTGTACTCGAGTAAATACAGGGGGTAGACAAAATAATTTGTTAGTCACATGCATGCTTTAATTCAATGCCTTCCCTAGTCACCAAAAACACTATATTTGAAAAACATTAACTTTTATTAAGTTCTGGTGACTAGATCAAAGGTCATGATTCCTATCTCCAATATCCCTAAAGCAGCTCATAACATTCTACCGGAGAATTTAACACCTGTAACATTACATTCCAATATGTTACACTGATGGTGAATGTGATCCAACCCCATAAAGATGGCTGTTTTTTAAGTTAATTTCTCCATATTGAATTGAACTGATGGCACAATATCATGTCAGTGTGTTTGGGTCAAAAATGGCCTAGTTCTCGAATCCGACACCAGGTGAACGGTTGGGTGGCTAACATTTTCAAAGAAATAAACCTGTAGTGCAGGAAATAGTGATGTTGAAAAGGAAAGACTGCGTGTCGCTTCAGATCCCCAGTTATTTTTAAACCGAAAAAATAATGAGTAACTGGCTCCAAAATTAAGTTTGTTGCTAAGCCGTTGATGGCCCTCGACGGTGGCGCCACCGTTTGCTCACGTGTGGCCCGACCTCAAAATGTTAAAATGCCACTAAAAGTATGCTGGCAAGGGTGGCGAGAAGACCCCCTTTGCACTTCTCCTCTGGAGAGGACATCCGAAAAGAGCTCATCAAAATAAAAAACTGCCATGATGAGGGACGTTTAGGTATTATGTCATGACGAAATTCTCCTCCACACAGGTGATGACTGACAATTTGGTGACATTTTTTATCAAAACTGCATCATAAATGATTAGTCCTGGGCTATTATTGGAAAAATAGACAATGGCTCTGCATTTGTTATACTCCAAATCCCCTTCAAGAGGACGTAATACTTGAACGCCCCCTTTTTATTTTATTAATTAATTCTTAATTTAATTGTTCTTGTGAGAAAAAGATGACTGAAGTCATATGACATGCTGACAACAGACCATAACTTAAAACATTTTGTTTAATAATTGGCATATAGTTGGCATTTTCAGTGCTTTAACGTTGTTTTTTATTTTTATGCAAATTATTAAAAATACTTGTGAGTTATGGGCACATGCCGAGAATACAGCAGTGAATTGTCCCATATTATTGATCAAACCCTTGGTTTTATATAAAAGCATGTTGTTGCTTTTATAAAACTTTTATAAAACGAAGTTTAACTACAGGGTTTGATCAGAATCTTAATTATACATAAAAAACTTTCTTTAGATATTAAACTAATTTTTAAACTGTGATTTTCTGAAACTTGGAAGTTTTAGAAAAAATTCAATTTCCTTCAAATTTAGTCTAAAATGTGGGGTTTTATAAGTCATGTTAAGTCAGCATAGCCTAATTCATTTATTGCCATTTTTCAACTGAAAAGTGGGGGTTTGGACCCCCATGAATCCCCCATTTTTATTCGCCCTACTTTAGTACTGCAGCCATTTTGGGCACTACTAATAATAGCCATTATACGAAGCGTGTCCAGTAATGGCTCTTTCGGCTTAGCTTTTATTGTGAAATTGTGCTTGGAGTGCAAAACTTACTGATGTTATTATTTCATAAACCGATAATGTTGAGCGTTTGACAAGGCATTGTTTGGACAACAGTGCTTGCACCACCACGTTTTATTTTCCTCCTAAAACAGATTGAGTCGCCTGTTTTACAAGAGCAGTTTTTTTTAAAAAGTTGACAAAATGTTTATTGTTACAAGGCGTCAGTCAGTCGAGCCCAGGCTGTTGTTTATGGTGCGAATTTGAGGTTTTAATCAGCAAACAATGGCTTTTTCAACGTGGAAATGTGCTGGATTTCAATAAAATGCAGCAATTTCAACGTATCCAGGCCTGAATGTCATTACCGTGTTTTTATAACTTATTTCAGTTGATATTAAGATAATTCCTTTTATGATAATGATGTTCACTCCTGCCACCTGTTATACGTAATATTTCGGTTGTCATGTTACAGTAATGTACTGTAAACACATGCACGTGGTCTACAGGGTGTCTTGGCTACTAAAATATCCAATGAATCAATTTCCCCCAATCTTTTGTTTTAAAATTCACCATTTGCCATACTGTTTAACGAAAGAATTTTGTCTTTGGCATTTTTACTGTGCTTTTTTCCCACATTAAAATCTGTCCCTTTTGATTCAAATTTTCCCTAAAATCTAATATTTGTAAACCAATGATCATGTCATCACTTGAAACTGTCTGTAAATCACTATTTTGTGATTGTCATTGAATGTTTGTTTTAAAAGTCATTGAAAAGTCATGGAATTTGCAATAGAAAATCAGACAGACACCCTGTACTACAAAGGACTTGATAAAACAATGTGCTTACACGTAGTTAATAATGCATGTAAATATTCGAAAGAGGAAAAACGGGCACGTATAATCACATTTTAAGCTTACAAGATAGTTTATTTGGATTGCTATCTGAAGATGTTAGCTAAACTTTGCATTTGTCTTGCAATAGAGCTAGTATCATTGTTGTTGACTTTGCATCATGGCTTAACTTTCAGCAGACTTATCTGCAATAAAAGAATTCAGGCCATACTATTTTTGAGCTAATTTTGTTTCCCTCTGCTGAATTTGACACTTCTGGACGATAACAAATTTGAAACACATTTGCTCTACTGACGATTTGGTTAACTACTGAGACTGAAATGTATTTTATTTTTGGTTTCGTTTTGAAACCTAGTAGGCCCTACCTAAAAAGTATGTGCGGTTTAGAAATACACCAAATGCACTAGCATTTCGAGTTGTACACACCTGTAATTGTGTTTTTCTGTTCTTATTCAAACTGAATTTTAAATGAAATGTCTCAGACATCCAACTACAGTGAACACAACGTTTGGGTTTTATAACTTTTAACTTTCATAGCTTTAGGCTTTGTGGGTACACATTGTACCATTTTCCAGAGCATGTCAGACTTCGAAGCACAAATAATAAGCCATGACAAGCAAATGAATTAAGTGCACAGAACATACAGGACACGAAAACAAAGGTTTCTATTGTCATTGAGCGTTTTTGTTCTCTATTTATGATTTCATTGTTTAACAAAGATTTCATGTTTGCATTTTGTCATCTGAATTTTCATGAAAAGGTAGTAAACTTGGATGAGTTATGTGCAAATTCGTAAAGTGCACACAAATTGTATATTTGATAAGAGGGATGGTTAGAGGCTTTGTATGCTATCAAATATGACAACCCAATAAAACTGATATTAATTAGGGAATAATTAGGGAAATATCATGGAATTTGGGGATGGGAGAATTAGGCAATCATCAGTGAATTTGAAATGAAATAGTTTTTATATAAAATCGGATAATTTTAAATGAGTTAATGACTGGACTTTCTAAAAAGCAGAATAAATACAAGAAGAAATTTTGAAGAAAAACATACATGATCTCAAAGGCTAAAAAAGCAAAATTAATGAAATAACTGGAGAAGGAAGAGATTATAAAACAAACTTTTGCGTTAGAGAAATCTCTGAATTTGATGTGTGACAGATGCATGTATCAATATAATAAGCTTGTAAGGTAGGCATCATGACTTGGAAATTATAATTAAGCATCATAATTTTACTTTTAAGTCCAATGGAGGGCGAGTATACATTCAAAACAAAATTATTAATAAATTATCCATTATAAATTATCCTTTGATAGTTCAGCATATTTTGGTGCATTTAATTTGCTTATGTCAAGAAACCTTTCATCTTTTCCTGACTTTTTGTTATTTTATTTGCGAAAAAATGTCTTGATGTGAAGACATCAAAGCATTTGCTAATGATTGAAGCCAGAAGGCACTTTGATGTTAAATTTAGATTGGCGTTCATAAATAACCAACTGATGCATGTTGTTTCACTCAATATTAATTTGGGTATTGCACAAGGCTTTAGTTTCAGGTTAATGCCACATACAACATGCAAATCCGTTGAGAATTTGTTCGACTTATGATAATTACATCAGTGCTGGCCATGTATTTGCTCGTGTGTTTTTATGAAAATTGCAAATTAATTCAAATAAGTGCATCTTGAGTGCTTGCTATTCACATTCCATTAGGTCCATGTATGCATTTGATCAATATTTATACACTTGAAGCACTAAGCAAACTTCAACAAATTTTGTTGATACCAGATGGGTTGATGTTTATGAAGCGAGCACGAAATTTGATTTCCTTGGTGAATATTTTAGGTATAATTTCAGCTGTGGCCTACATGTGTTGTGTAAAGCCAAATACAGAGCTGAAAAATTAAATTATTCTTTTCATTTATTTGCATATTTAAACGTTCGTCTCTAGCAAGTAAACATCATGCAAACTAAAATATTAATAGTTTAGGCTATACACTGTCTAAAACATATTCTCTATTGCGTCTAAATCAAATTTTCGAATAATAATTTCAAGTTACAAATTTAATGATTGAAATACAGCTATTTTCGTTACTAATTATTTTTCTGGAATTACCATTTCGGTTGCATGTACATTAGGGTATCGAAAAATACATTAGTTTACATTTTAAAAATGCATTTGAAATTTAGTTTGGTCTCCAGGTGACGCTACAACGAATTCATATCTTAGCCTGACATCGTTGCAGATATATTTACACTACTTCTCAGTTATTGTCATTTCTGGGGTTTCCATCAATCACAATATCTTCTGATTAATGATTTTTTGGACACCTTGCACTTTAATTTTAATACCCAGATGGTCTTCTGTTAATATTGAATGACGTGGACACAATTGAATGGAAAAGTTCCAAAATTTCTGCTATTTTTGCTGATTTTATCAATTTGCAAGCTGTCATTTTATATATATATATATTTTTTTACAAATTCGCATATTTCGCTAGGCATAGTCAATATTTCACCTTCCAATTTCCACATCTGTTATAGATTTTGCACGTAGATTTATTGCAGGTTTCACGTTTATATTTTGCACTCAATTTCTCAAATGGGAAATCCTGAGTAATTTGTTCCTACGAACAATTTCCTATTTTCCTCCGATGAACTAGTTTTAACTAAGAATGTTTTGAAAGCTTTTAGGACTTGTGTGCACAGGATAAGGTCCACAAAATCTGGTTCAGTCTATCCGTTAATTGCCCCACTAATTTACAAAGCCTTTTCTGGCTTATTTTCTATGACAATCAAGACTTGATATCATTAAAATAGATATTATTAAATATCAGTACTTTTGAGATCTACTTGATATGGCATTTTGCCTGTTATCTCTAAATGCTGCATGCATGTTGGTAGACAACCAACCCACACCTCATCATGGCCAAAATGAAACATTTATATTCAAAATAAATGTTAAGTCAAAAATTAAACTAAGATTTCCGTTCATGTAAGCCTGGCACCACACCAGAGAAAACGTTCATTGAATTTTATTAGTGTTAATCTTACGATGTTATCAAATTGAGCTGTTAAATCCTGTTTAACCGGAAGAGAAATGAGGTGTGATCAGATAAGAGATCAAATAATTTGTCAGGTTGGTCGAAAAAAATTATTGCTCTGGATATTATCTTCAGAAATTTGAACGTTTGTTTTTTCGACCGCATTTTATTTGGGCTAAATTCAGTCGGAGTTTGAATAAACGCAAGGTTTAAATTAAACTTTTACCTTTATATCTGTTTTCATGTTAGTTTCGAATGTGTTGTCTTATTTAACCTAGTACAAAGATGTTAGATTAAAAATATGGAAAAATACAGAATTTGCCGTAAAATGATATTCTTGTATTTTTCGGTTTTGGATTTCTGGTTTCTTTCAATTTATTATTTCTAATTTATTTTGTATTTGTTTGTTACTTTCTTCCACTTTACTCTCCACAATTCTATTTGCTTGATCTTCCCATTCTGGTTCCTGCTCTCTGGCCCATGGACCTTGTAGGAAATTATTTATTTTGGGGATTAATATGCGACTGTGAAAGGAAGTAAATAATAAAAAAAAATGTAGTGATTTTCCAAAACAGACCTGAAAAAATGCACAAAATCTCCCTCCCATCTTCACCGTAGTGTCATCCCGTTGTGCCCATTTGATCAATTTGGTAATAAATTCCATTTCATTTGCCGTTTCAGGTGCAAGACTTCTTCAGTGCAGTCAAAGAAGCCAGCCGTGATGCCGCTGGCCAGCAGTCTCCCATCCAGGCCAACCCTTCCTCCTTGTCCTCCACATTCTCCAAGTCTTCCGACAGCGGCACGCAGCGCTACGAGCTCCTGTACGTGGGCAAGATCAAGGTGTCGCACCGCAAGCCACCGTCCACCTTCATAGACGAGGCCGTGGACCGCTTCCGGGCCCTGGAGAGCGAGAAGCTCAAGCACTTCCAAGAGCTGGGGGTGGTGGTCGCGGGCCACTCCGAGAGGCAGCGGCACGGCAGCGGTGCGAGCATAACCAGCCTGCCTCCGAACCTGGAGCATTTTGTGAGTATAAGGGAAAATGATCTCGAGGGCCAGGTGGGCAGGCTGGGAGGCAGCACCAGCAGCACCGAGAGCAGTTCTATGGAGGAGAAGGTACCTTTGAGAGGCCACCGGAGAGCGTGCTCCATCGAAGGGGACATGGTAAGGGACAAAGGCTCCAATCCAGATCTGAATGAGCTGGGCAGCAGCACCGAAGGCAAGACGCTGTTCAGAAATGCAGAGAACTCGCATCCTCTTCAGTGGACCGGAGATTCCTCACCAGTGTCCTCCTCTTCGGACATCAGCGCAACCTCCAGAGGCCGGTCCTGCAGCGTCGGCAACGACTTCCAGGGCCGCGCGCGCAGCAACTCCATCGCCTCCGGTCAGAACCGCACCATGGTGTTCCAGATCGGCAAGACGGACATCAGCCTCATCAGTCTGGACAAGAAATCCATCATCCTCAGCAAGCCGTTCAAGGACATATCGCACTGTTCGCAGGTGAGACGGGCTTCTGTCGCGCGATGCGACTGCTTGGTGATGTGACGGAAAGTTAGTCAGTAGGTAAACTCATTGTGTGTGCTTGTTTCAGGGCATGAGGCATCCCGACCACTTCGGATTCATATGCCGGGATTCCGGCTCCGAGACCTACCTGGGCTACATCCTGAAGTGCCAGGCGGAAAATGTGGTACGTTGAAGGGGTTTAACGGTAGTTGGGATTTGAAAAATCTGTGCTTGTGATACGACGCTAGTGTGGCTTGGATTCGTTAGAAAATGCTGATGGAGTGACTAAGACTTTGGTAAAAATTGTCGTGAATGCAGTTTGTTGAAATTATGTGTACACACTTTGAATGATTATAATTTCAATTCAATTCAACTTAGTAGCCAACAATCATTATGTGCATACCATGTGATCCATCAACCCAATCTAGGTTGATGTGCAAATCCACTTTTCAGAGTTGAGGCTAAAATTGGCCATCTTGCATCAGGTTAATTTTGAAAAAGAGGAAAACTTTTGGGAATCATTGGGGCACGTGTGATGTAAATCTGGTGTTTTAATCTGAAATAATCTTTAGTAAATATTGAAGTTATAATGATTCAAAGTGGATACACATTATTTTAAGACACTATATGCAGTTAGTCCATATCAAAACTTTCAAATTTGAACTACATGTATTGTGCTCGGTTACTGTATATTTTGGATGATCTTGATGGAATGGTTCAAGATCAGGTGACATGTTCAAGACTTACTACAGTGTCCATTATCTTATTTGCCCAAGATGCTCTTTAATTTGAGTGTGTCTAAAGCTCAGGTCTTCATATTAGCATCATGCTCATTGATTTCTTTGCTTTAATCATTGAAATAGGAAATACGAAGACTCGTTGGGTTTTGCATTACTAAATGTAGTTGTTTGATTGGTATTGAGTAATTCCTAGGAAGGATATCTCGTACACTTTGACAGTGACACCAAGCAAAAACAGCTGTTGAAATGTCAGTTCGCCATGTGCGAATTACGATAAGGGTTTGTCCTTTAATTCCCTCTTATCAAGGTCGGTCAGAACCTACCTGTCTTTCCCTGCCCTTAACCCAAAAATCAGAGAGGCTGAAAATGTTAATATGCACAGTAGTGGCAGCCACCCTTACTTGGTCAGTTCAGCAGTGATTTGCGTGACAACATAACACCAATTTTAGGGTTACTCAGTAACTGTTCATTGGCCATCAAAGTATTGGTTTTGATGATTTCCAGCTGGTTCTTGAATTCGTTGAAGGCCACGCTGGACGCTCGAGGGGCGTCATTTAACTCAAATCACGTAACTATTTGGGCATTTTTTGTCGCTAATGTATCTGGCGATTACCATGAAAGTCGCCGGATTTTGAGCATGAAGCCAAAGCGAAACCTTGCTCGTACCTCTCCATAGGTTTGGAGCCGAACCGAAAGGTTCTTTTTTGCCTAATTATCGAAATCGAGCGTCATAACTTCATCACTGACGAGGAAGACTGGTCGCTCTCCACTCCTTCACCATGTTTTAATCTTGGATTTCTGTTTCTTCAAGACGGAGGAAATTCTGACCACGCTGAAGCAAGTGTTCGCATCGGCCGCGGCGCTGCAGAGGACTCTCAGAAACCAGTTCTTGATGTGCGAAACCTGTCCGATGTTGTGGCTTCATAAACTATGCATGGACTTGGAAGGTGAGTGCAATAGTTTGTGCCGCTGGTCCCAGCAGAGTTGAGGTTTTACCTTGCTCTGCATGGTTTCCAGGCATGGTAGCTAGAAGGCTACCGAGGTAGCCGCAGAAAATGTGCGCAGCTTGGGATTTGCAAGATTGTCTGACTGATATAAATATCTTGCTGAGGTCTCAAACCTAAGTGAGGTTTTCTGTGAAAATTATACGAGTTTATTTTGCTGAGATTATTTGCTCTGCTAAGAATATCAAGAAATCAGATTCTGTTTATTTTTGATTTCTGCACACCATCAAAAACAGTAGCACCGAACCCTACCAGAAGATAGATCCACTTAAATCTGATATTCTAGTTTATTTTCGTTGATGCAGGCCTGGAATCTAAACTGCGCAGTTCATAGATTGCTCTTGGCAATGACATAAATTTCAGCACGATCATCTTTTTACTAATTTTAACTCCATACCCAATAAATAATGATATGTCTAGTTTCTTATCCTTCAATATATTCAGTATACTACCCTATAATATATAAATGCATTTATTGATTTTAAATTATTTGACGTACACTGTTTGTGCAAGTTTCTGCATTCGATCGAAGTGTACTTGATGCTTAAGATCAGTCTAAACCGGTTTTGTTATCGTTTTCATACCTATATTTTTTTAAATTTTCCAAATACGTGTGTCACTGTCGCTGAAGTGTGTTATTGAAGTTCTTGCAAATGACCATGGCAGACCATAGTTAACCATAAATATGGTGAAGGCATTTTTCGACAACCCTGTTTGGCATAATTTGCTAAGATTGTTTGAAGAAACAGTTGGATATTGCACGGATGTGGCCGGTGTGAAAAAAAGATTGAAAAATGTATATTTTATTATTTGTGTGGAAATTACAAAGACGCGAAAATGTTTTAAAGAAATAGTTTCACCTGTATGTGGAACATTTTCGTGGGATGCCTAGCGAGGTCGTCAAGGTAGCATCAATACTTGAACTGGACTAATAAAATTCATCCTTTTTGCCTGTATTTGGGATAAAATACACCACCAATTTTGGTTTAGTTTGCCAAAGTTCCTCTGTTGAGATCCTTCCTTAAAAAAATATTCTTAAGTTTCCCTTTCGTAGTTAAATATGCAAAACTGTTCTTTGAAGTTCACATAAAATCCACTATTTTTGATAATTCATGAGACAATTTAACATGTTGAATGTTTTATTTTCTCGCAAGGTTACTTTTGATACGTGAAAAATGGAGCGAACAACCGACTGTCATTTTCTCATAACTAATGCATTGTATGAATAATGGATTTTCGTCTTTGGAGCTCAAATTTTACAATGTGTCCTCTTTATGCCAATTCATTTTTTTTGAATCCTTGAACTGCAAAGCTAGGAAATTTCTTCGCCATCACAAACCTAGCTTTCATCCACTTCAAGGTTGATCTTCCCTTGACGTCATTTGAATAATACACACGTAGCTTCGGCACCCAGGTTTGTTTGTATTCAGGTCTAAAGCAGAGTGCGTCAGGCTGAAAATAGCCCCCGGCACTTAATACATTGTAACTTTTGACATACCAACTAATTTATTTTAGGTGGATAATTGCCGATTGCGCCAAGAGCATTTCAATTTATTCGCCACAAAAAATTAGATTAAAGTAGGAAAAAAGCAATTGAATTGCATTGTCCAAATGTGCGAAAAGTTAATTAAATAAGAGCTGCCCAGATAGGATAAGCCTTCATCCATAATTTAAGCTTAAATTAAATGAGTTCCCTGTTAAAAAAAGCTGTAATTAAAACTTCAATAGCTCTGATTGCATTATGTGCTTCTGTTGTAATATCACTTTTTCCTCTTTTTTTTTAGGTTTGCCAGCTTCGAAAGCCAACACTGTAATTACACGAAGGTTGGACACTTTATCGAGTGAAGAAAAACACGATATTCTCATGAAGCTGAAGGTGTGTTTGAAATTGTCGTTTTATTCAAATTTCCGCGTATCATAAGATTAGAAGCTATCCAATCTTCAAAAGTTTTTTATGCATTATGCTGCACTGCTCATTATGGGGTCATATTTATCTGTTTTGCTTCTTCAAACATGAATAGAATAGCAGCTTGGATTTTGATAAACACAGGGTTCCCACAGAATTTCCCCAGGTGATTTTTAATTGGCTCAGTAAGTCAGGGGATTTCCTAACATTTTAGACTATCCTAACAGTCTAAAAATCCTTTTTAGTTTTCCAAACCTTTTTCCGAAAATATGTTAAACCTGTCTTTACGGTCTAGTTTTCAATAATAATTAGCCTTCGGCGTTAGCATTTTATTTAAAAAGATTACCATCGGACTTCTTTCAGGAAAAATAATTACTATTTCTGGGATACATTTTAGGAATCTGTGCTTTAGATCAATTATTTATGGTAGGCCAACATGTATTTCTTCAAAAAATAAGTAAAAATGGGCATAAAATAACAAAATCAAAAACAAAAATGTTGACCACATTGTTCCTCAAATTATTAAAATACATTGTTTTCCCAAGATAATGTGAGCTTAAATCATTCGTTGTCTGTTTTTGCCAACGAAATATCGCCTATGGTGTTTCTTGCAACGCTAAGATATTTTTGAAAATTATCAGGTCTGCGTAAAAGTCAAAGGAAAATTAAAATTTGTAACCTGGAAACCTGTAAAAGTCACAGGAATTTTCTTTTACCAAAGTTGTGGGAACCCTGTAAACGTGTCTTGGCAGCGAACTTCTGCTTTATTAAAATAACCTGCTGAGTTTGGCCTGCTAATCACATTTTGCTGAAACGTTTATTTGTGCGGCAGGGAGCCGAAGTGACATCGAGCCAGGAGCAAAACGAGATTTTGATGATGTTATTGAGAGCTCATTGCGAAACGAAGCAAAGCAGGCACACACACGTGGATCCGCAAGGAGGAAAGCTGGAAAGTTTGGTGAGTTGTTATGCTGCATTTGTCATTTGGCGTTATAGTATCAGTCTAGCTAATATTTGCTAATGGTCCGTTAGAATGTTGCTTTTGTGGACAAGAAACATCAGTCAGTCCTGGATGACCTGAAAAACAAGGCGAAGCGATCGCTGACCAGTTCTTTCGAAAATATTTTAAAGGTTAGTCCAATAGCTGTTTCATTAAATACGATCTCCTGCTAGTCCTTAATAACTTTCCGGTAATAACTGATGTAATTTTTGTCAATTCAGAGAAAGCCGCAAGAAGATGCTAGGAAAGCGTTTCGGGAGCGCAGCAACACCATAGATGCAGATTGCTCCAGTTATAGAGTAAGTTTTTGTAAAATATCACACTTCTTGGGTTTTGTAGTTGGTGAAGAGTACTTGAAGGAATGAATGGTTTGGACTGAAGGTTATTTTGTACGTGCAAATTCACGAGAATAGGGATATTTAAAAAAAATGATGAATATGAGTAAAAAGGATAAATTCCGACACCTGGGACAGGAGTTATAATACAGTAGTGGAGCTGAAATTTACATTATAAATATTTTCTGCACATTTGGAGCAGACTGCAAACTATAACATCTATAAAGAATTGTGGGGAGTGCAATTCATCCACGATCCACATTCCGAAATTAATGCTTAGTTGGTATGTTATTTCGTACGTTTTTTTTTCCAAATGAATTATTTTTCTAACAGTTGTTTGGTAGGCTCAAAGATTCAAGCTTTGCTGGAACCAGCACATTTTTTTTTTCCAGCTAGTGTTATATGCATGTGGGAAAAATAATTTTGCTCTGAAAGGAAAAATGTGCATAATCGCGAATTGATTTTTCTAATTGCCCACTATTGATTTCCTGTTTCTGCGAATTTCGTGTAGGATGCTTCCAATGGTGTCACCCCTGATCACTCACCTGCTTCCACGCCCGACAGAAAGGAAGGTGGCTTCGATTTCCTGGAAGGAATCAATGAAAATAACCCCTTCCGGAGGCGCAGTTCGACGACTGGCCTGGCAAAAGAGCGCAACGCTGAAGCCCAGCCGACGAGGCGAGAATTTCCTCAGCATCCACGCTCAAAGCTCATTAAACAGAAAACAAGCCCTATGATGAACATGTAAGCTATCAAATAGTTTTGAACTTTATTTCAAAACTAAGTTTTTAATGTCGAGTTTAAAATTAGATTGAAGATCGATAGTGGATTTGTGTTAAGATTTGTACAAATAATTTAGTTCGACTTTTCTCATGAACATTTTATTTATTTGAACTATGCAAAGTTTAATACTTGCGGATCAAAAGTCAGTTTTAATGTCAGTTTAAAACGTGATCGGAAATTAGCAGATTCATTTTCATTTCAGATTTATGAAAGTAGGAAATCCCACCAAGCCGACCACCCCTGAAGAGGAAATAATGACTCCGAGCAAAACGGGATCTTGGAGGCAAGCCATTTTTAACAGAGTTGTCACACCGCATCGTAAACCGCAAGGTAATATCTCTGTCAGCATTGTTTACTCTTGGCTTACGCACCTAAAACTAATGTATTCGAAGAAGAAACCGTGACTTAACACGGTTTTGCGCGTTGATAGTATGAATTCAGGTGTAACTGTGCTGTAAATAAATGTGGATTATGCTACGTTTAATCTCCTTATAAAATACTTAAATTGGCTAATGATAGTGATTTTACAGATTGCTCAAACAAATCCTTGGATGGTCTTTCCCACCCTGCTTGCATTCCTACTGGACCACCGGTCAAACGGTCGCCCGCAACACTCAGGTCTCTGTGGAGGAAAGCAATCAAGCAACAAATCTTGCTTATCAGGATGGAGAAGGAAAACAAGAAACTCAAAGGTAAATAACACATCCATTTTGACTTGAAAAACTAAAATCGGAAAGACACACAAAATAGATCGTAGCTTTGATTAAATTCAGTAAAAAACTATCTTATAAATACTTGCTGCTGTATAATTCATGAATCTTGCAGCAAATCAAGATGCTGTTCATGTGAAACGTGTGAAATTGGACTACGAGGAAATAACGCCTTGCCTGAAGGAAATCACCAAAGTTTGGGATGAAATGCTCAAGAAGGAGAAATCTGAAAAGTTTGCTTTACGAACACTAGTGGATGCCGTAAAGGCTGGTGAGTGACTACATAAAAATGGCCAGTTTCCTCTTCAAGTTTAGTGTTAAACTTGTTATTTTCAAAAAAATCTGGTCGGATACTTTTGAATAAACATGCATTAAAGCTTGCTCGACTCGTTTAGGCGTGCCAAGACCAAGGCGGGGAGAAATTTGGCAACTTTTGGCCGAACAGTATAATCTGAACTCGGAGGATGGATCTTTCGAGATTCTCAGCGAAGATTCATTAACTGGCTACGAAGACCTACTTAAGCAGTTGACGGCTCAGCAGCATTCGATCCTCATTGATTTAGGTAGAAATCGGATCGATATAACTGTTCATCTGGTTGAGGCATGTCGTTAATTTTCTTTCCAATCATAGGTCGGACTTTTCCCAACCATCCTTACTTCTCCGTATCACTGGGCGCTGGTCAGCTGTCCCTTTTTAACCTTCTGAAGGCTTACTCCTTGCTGGACAAGGAAGTTGGATATTGCCAGGGACTCAGTTTTATCGCCGGAATCCTTTTGCTACACGTACGTGCACTGGCTTTATCCGAAAAGTCCTTTTTTAATTAATAACTTATTCATTAAATATCAGTAACTAACAGTCAATGCCTTTTTTAAATATTCCATCAACTGCTGAAGTTAATTTTATTTTCTTCTACATAATGTAGATGGAAGAAGAGAATTCATTTGAAATGCTGAGGCACATCCTTTTTACACTCGGATTTCGACGGCAGTATAAGCCGGATATGATTGCCTTACAGGTACTTTACCCTACCTATTAACATACCTTCGAAGCAAATCAAGAAGAATTTCGAAGTCGTTTGGAAAATGTCTGCATGTCTCTTATAAAATTGGAAATTTTCAGCAGATTATTTGAATGGAACGGGATTGTCAGCTGTGTTTGTATTTTATCCTCATTCCATTTTCTCAGATCCAGATGTACCAACTTTCCAGGCTCATCCACGACCGGCATCCGGATTTGCACAACCACTTTGAGAAGTACGAAATTGCACCCACGCTGTACGCTGCCCCGTGGTTTTTAACCTTATTCGCGTCTCAGTTTCCTCTGGGATTTGTAGCCAGAGTTTTCGGTATGTGCTTCCGGATTGATGGCCAATGGATGTTTCTCGCGTAAGCCATCACTGCTGTTTCAATTTTGCTTTGCGTTCTAGATTTGATTTTCCTGTATGGGCTGGAAGTTGTTTTCAAAGTTGCACTGGTGTTGTTGGGCAACCACAAGGAGCTGATCATTCAGTGCAACACTTTCGAGAGCGTCATGGACTTCTTGAAATGCACCATGCCTGGTATGGGAATCATTCAGATGGAGCGAGTTTTTAACCAGGTAATGTCCGATGCTTAAGTGTGTGTAACTTGAGAAATTTTATTTTACCAAAGCTGTCGAAAGTGACAATGGATCAACGCTATTTTTATTTCCTCTGCCAGGTATTCAACTTGAATATCACGAAGCAGCTGCAGGCCTACGAGGTGGAGTACCACGTCCTGCAAGAGGAGTCTCTGTCGGCGCCCCCACCGGGAGCGGACTTCGAAACCCTGGCCCAGCTGGAGTTGGCCAACGGCAATCTCAAGCGGCACAACGCCGACCTGATGGAGGAGCTGCAGGCCACGCACGGCACCGTGAGGACCCTGGAGCGGACCATCAGCTCGTACCAGGCATGCACCAGCAAGCAGGAGTCCCGGCTGAAGACCCTGGAGCTGGAGAAGTCGCAGCTGAAGCAGCTGGTGGAGACGCTGAAGAAGAACTGGCCGCAAGACCGCTTCGAGACGTGCTCCGACATCCTCTCCAACTACGAATTGGACCTGCTGAGGGCGGAATCGAGGTCGCCCAGGCCCTACCGGCCCTCGGCTAGCGAGCTCCAGTATGGCCGCACCATTAACCGGCATTCCGCGCGCAGCCCGGCCCATCTCGAAGAAGACGACGGGGATGATGAGGACGTCTGCCTCACCAATGGCTATGGGCGAGGCAGCCATCCTAGCAAAGTAAGCATTTCGATTAACGGTCCGAAGTAACTCGACCGTTCTGACACTCGGAACTAACCATTAACGAATGATGTCTCTTGCTGTTTTTCAACCCAAAATCAATGGGCCATTTGCTGCCAACGGGCAGACCTCACAATGGCATAGATTTCTGATCCTAATGGTGTTTCGAGAAGCTGTTTCCAACGTGCACATTGACTCAGTTTGGAATTATTTACATCTTACCATTTAATAATAATGATGTTGTAATTTTAATGATTATCGAACCTAAGGTGGTCCCAGACTAAATGTTAATTTCAGTCGGAGAAAGTATTTGTCACATATGCGCCGAGTGCGAAATTGTAACTGATGCATTTAGGGGTATGCCCAAAATGTATCCGATGATAGAAATTTACGACGATAAGTTTTCAACATTTTATATAATGCCCCCTGCTACACCCTGATATTTTTGAGAAAATAAATAGTTAGATTTGGGTGCCGAACGCACGTGGTAGGAAGTGCTTTGCCAGTGCGTAATTTTGAGTTTTTTTTAAAAAATAAGTTGTAGAACTTGAAATCATAGAAAAATACACTGGCTAAGAAGGAATGAATTATAATAGCTTTGCAGATGACAATATACCGTGCTCAGAAATGTATGCTGTTGTTGATGTCCTGTTCAGGATTGGTGTAATCTCTAAATATCCAAATTCCCGTTAACGTTTGCGAGGGTTTTGTTTTAAATCCTACGAAATGTGCCTTTTTTTGGGGAATGGTTTTAATAGACGACCACGTGAGGGCCCTCGTGTCGATCGTGAGAAATACGTTGCAAACATTTCATTTATTGCAAAATGTTTGAACAAAATTTTCCATGTGACATGCGGAAGTGCTCGAAAGAAAAATCTAGCGTATGTGGTATGGATAAATGGTATTTCTCACTTGTGAAAAAGTTGAAAAACGAGTCAAATGCTATCAATTTTTGTTGCATCATTATTGATATAAGATCTCAAACAAAATTTAAGGTATACTAAAAATGGAGCATATGGAACGCAGTGCTTAAGAATGAATTTACTTGCCACTTTGAGCCGATGATAGTCTTAATCATAGATTCCGCTGACACGAGTCAGCATTTAAATTTTCACGTATTCGTCTATTTCGTAAACTTTCGTATTACCATAATTTAAAGAATTGAATGATGGTATGAGATTCGTTACTGGCAGTGCATCAAAGACATTTAAATTTCAGATTTCCTGCCTAATTTAATACGAACTTCGTGATATTGAAGTTAGATCTGATAAATGAAAATCCTCAGTAGTGTGCCAGGCTGAAGTGACTTGTTATTTTTAATTTTAGTCACTAATAGCAGCAGCCCTCACCAGAAAAGATGATCAAAATAAAATTCTTCCCCATTTAAAACTGTCTGTTCCTCCCCCATTGGCGTGACAGCATAATTTGATAACAACATTAATTGCTAATATTTTTATGGTGAATTTTGACGAAGGTGTATGTAAATGTAAAGTCAAACTGAGAATCGCTCGTAATATTTTCCTAATACGTACAATTTAGATTATCTAGTCCAGCTCCCTGCATTGACATTTTTCGTTTGTTCTCCTGCCCCCTGACCCCAAATATATCGTTTTATGCCATATTTTGGATCGTTTCAGATAAGCATAACGCTTTATCCATAGTTTTAATCATTTCTTAAAACTACGAGCCTCCTGTTTCTTCGAATTTCTTCCACTTTTCTTCCTTAAAAAGCTGAAAGAAACCTAACCCAAAATTGAAAGTTTGCCATTTTCATATTTTAAATCGCACTCATGTTAACAGACTGCCTCATTAGCAGGTGATCAATATTTTTTTGCTGCTTTCAGACCCAGATATTTTTCCCAAAATGTTGGTAAGAACGTTTCACCCCTCCATTAATTCCCTGATGCCCCTCAAACAGTTCCATATGCAAATTAGGTGGCCGCATTATCTCTGGTAATGTGTCGTACTTAAATACCGATTAACCAAAAATGCTGTTTCGTGGTAAAATGGTTGTTCATTGTTGTTGTTGATGAGATACGGGAGTATTTTAGTTGGCCGAGGTGGGCTAATTGTCTTTCATATTGATAGACGCCTACTGCGTTATGTAGTAAAGGGACCCTAAATGAAAACATGTTAAAAAAAAGCATTAAAAGACATAAACTATTAGTCAATTTGTCCTTATTTGCCTTCAATTGGATTGCTTGATTTGTGCACGTCCCTCTCACCCACTTCAAGCTTTGGAAAATTGCCTGAATTTCAAATTATACTTGGCAGGAAAATGTTTCACTTGATAAAAAGAAAAAAATAGTGAAAACGATGCTGATATTTGTTGCCTGAAAGACTGTTATTTGGCAAATAGTGTTAGACAAGCTAGCATTATTTACCAAAAAAAAGGATACTGGACGGAATAAGTATTTAATTTTTCACTTGGATTTTTTTCAAAAAATGGTAAAAAATTCTAGCATTATTTAAAAAAATAATAAAAGGATACTGGACGGAATAAGTATTTAATTTTTCACTTGGATTTTTTTTTAAAAAAACGGTGAAAAATGCTAGCATTATTTAAAAAAAAAAAGATACTGGACGGAATAAGTATTTAATTTTTCACTTGGATTTTTTAAAAAATTATGAAAAATGCTAGCATTATTTAAAAAAAAAATAAGAGGATACTGGAAGGAATAAGTATTTAATTTTTCACTTGGATTTTTTTTCAAAAAATGGTAAAAAATGCTAGCATTATTTTAAAAAATAATAAAAGGATACTGGACAGAATAAGTATTTAATTTTTAAATATTTTTTTCAAAAATGGTGAAAAATGCTGGCATTATTTCAAAAAAAATAAAATAAAAGAATACTGGACGGAATAAGTATTCAATTTTTCACTTTGATTTCTTTTCAAAAAATGGTGAAAAATGCTAGCAATATTTAAAAAAAAGGATACTGCATGGACGGAATAAGTATTTAATTTTTCACTTGGATTTTTTTCAAAAAATGGTGAAAAATGCACCGTCGATGTTTAAAATCTTATAACGGAATATTAAAATACACAACGATACGAATGTATAGAGCCAAAAACCAGATCATTTTACTTACAACTTTGTTAGTTAGAGAGAAAATGAATTTTGTTATAAATGAAAGCCAAAACTCCTTCCAACTCCTCACTTTCTCTGAGCGAGCATTTGAGGAGTGAGGAAGAGAAAACTATGCACATTTAGGTCGGAAAACGACTTTAATTCATTTCTCCGGTTAGATAATTTTTGATGAAATAGTTTTTTGGCGTTTTGGTAAGTTATGAAATTTCCCTATTTCCACCATTTCTTGAAAAAAGATGACTTCAAGTCGGCCGCCATCTTGGTGTTCCTGCAACATCCTGTTGTCGTCCACTACCTCTGCCGCATGCTAATGGGGGTGGGGGGTAATGGGAGGGGGTCAGAAAATTTGGGCAAAAAGGCGCGGATTTGTGTGGGGTTGGCCTTGAGTGACCCCACCCACCCCACTGGCCCGTCAGCCAAAAATCATGGTAATTTGGTGAGGGGCATCGCCTTCCTCGCCCTCGCTTCACCCCTGGGGTGTGGAACTAACCTCGGCTGACCTTTGACCCGTCTGACCCTGGTGAAGGGGTTGCGGGCCAGGTGCTCTCTCGCCGCCTGCCATAAGGTACGCGGTGGGTGTGACCCCCACTGACCCTCACTCGACCTCTGATGGAGGTTTCGGCTTTTACATAATTACACCATGGAGAAGTTTTCGTGCTCGACTATGTCAGGCAAACTGACCACTGGACGACAATGGGCGCCATCTGGTGGAAAGTAATATATATACAGTATTACTATATATATAAAAATGCTGTTTCAAATTAATGAAATTGTTATGAATGGTCGGTTTACATGGAAAAAAATCATTCCAGAAAATTCTTAGCTTTTTATGAATTTAGCGAATTTGAAGAAAAGGTCTGATGAGTTTTAGCAGTTTTGATTAGAAAATCTGATGACATTAGTATTTTGATGAAAATATCATATGGAGTTAGCAATTTTGACGAATATTCTGATGAAGTTATCAGTTTTGATGAAAATATGCGATGGATTTTACAACTTTGAAGACAATATCGGATGAATTTGGCAATTTTGACCAAAATATCTGATGAATTTATCAGTTTTGATGAAAATATACAATGGATTTTACAACTTTGAAGACAATATCGGATGAATTTGGCAATTTTGACCAAAATATCTGATGAATTTATCAGTT